>JAQQAE010001692.1:0-24506 GCA_029823295.1 Pseudamia nigra
CATACAGTTGTTGATTAAAAAACACTGTACATTATATACATCAGCTAAACTATGGAAATTTATTTCATATAGTAAGTGTTTGAACATTTAATAGCGACATAAAGAGAGACAGCAATAACGTCTCACTGACCAGCACAGTTTGCATCGTCATTGTGCATCCGTGGTGAGACTCAGCCAGCCGGTGCCTCACCGCCCGTCTCTTCTTAGTATTTGAACGGTAAATGCAAAAATACAGCGATTTTGGGGAAAAAAAAAACCATCTAAAAATGGTGACGTTAAATGGAGAATAACTTTACAGTACACATTACTAAACAAGCTATAACCATTTAATTAATTTTTTCATTTTACATTTTTTTCTTTCCATGATGACAGGTGAGGCTGTGCCTCCCCTGACTGCACGTCACTGAACTGAGATACATTATTGTCATATGGTTGTGTTCAGGGACCTTTATCCTACATGTAAAGTTTATAACTGAGATATATTATTGTCATATGGTTGTGTTCAGGGTGTGACCTTCAACCTACATGTAAAGTTTGGCACAGATTGGATGAAGAACTGTTGAGTTATAACGGTTAATTTATGACAAGGCCCCAAGTTTTTGGGCCTTAAGGGCCCAAAATGGAAGAAGGTACCTCATGAGAATGCTGTTGTGGACCACTCTGCAAAATCTTATCCAAATCGGGTGGAAACTGTAGAAGATATGGTTCCAGAAGGACGGACCCCAACGCTGTATCCCCCACCAACAACAAAAGAAGTCAGCAGGGGATAAAAATTCAGCTGGTGAAATCCATTCCTGGATATGAGAAGGATAGTTTACAGGATGTGATTTCATGTGTTTGCTGGATGCTGAATTCTGATTGGTCAGTGCTGGCGAGCTGTTCTACAGAAAGAGCAGATCATTTCTGTGGTCAATGTGGTGATTATAGATTCACATTATTTTTAAATCAAGTTTTATTTGTAGAGCACTTTTCATACATAAAAGCAACACAAAGTGATTTACATTTCAAGAACACACATGTATTAGATATATTCACATATTTAAAATACACACCCTCAGACATATATTACAGTACATACATTTACAAATTACACACTACATGGGCACACTGTTCCACACACACACTCACTCCTCACACATTCTTGCTCTCAAACACAGACTCTTAACAGTCTAACAGAAGTGAAGATATAAAATATGGCTTGGCACTGAGGAACCAGGTGAACGAACACTTTCTTCTGGAGACATCCACACCAAGCATTATCCTATCCCATGACCACCGAGGGCACCGCCACAGGAACCGCCCTGGCCTGTGCAGTTGGGCCCTGCATTGTACCTTCATAGTCACGGTGTGCGCCCCTGTCTGTCCTGGCCAGGGTGACCCCAGGACAGCACCCCGCCAGATGGGCCAGACATAGCTCCTGGTGTGGAGGGTCCCTTGAGGAAAACTCTTTGTTTTCCTGAAGGAATCAATTATTTTAATCACTAAATGGTTATAAATGAATTACTTATTGTCAAATTATTTTTTTATTCCTTTGTTTTGTAAATAGTTAGGTGATGCAACTCTAGCTGGTCATGATCAAGACCCTGACAATTTATTTTGTTCTTTGCTCATTATATCAACATAATAATGTGTATATATCAATGATAATGCACATTATCTTTGGAAATAGAACACATATAAATCTTGCCACTGGTGTGAGGTTTGCATTATATACTCTGTCTATACTTTTTTTTTTTTTTAAAGATGTAATAGTGGAGGAAAGTCCTGCTCCCTGTCAGATTCTGCATCTATTAGAGGAGGGGGGACCTCGTCCTTTGACGTTTGTTCTTAATGCCAACCTACTGGTCAATGTTAAACTCGTCACATGTAAGTACAAAGTATTCTAACTGGCTGCTTTGGCTCCTTTCCACACACAGTACATGTATATATTCTTTGTGTCGTCACTTCAGGCCTTATTAACTCTGCGTTTTTGTTCTTTGTCAGACGGCAGTCGTCAGTGCTGGTGTTTCGGCTCTAACGGGCTGCAGGCGCTAGGGCAGAGGGAGGTGGTGTTTTTGCTGGAGTGTTTGCCCGAAGAGAAAACATTGTCACAAGACCTCTTCACACTTTATCTCAACATTTACCAAGACGCTCAGAAAGGTCTGTAAACAAACAGGCCGTTTGTTGGACTTCAAAGAAGAGACACAAAGGCACTTCTTTTTTTTTTTTTCTTCCAAACCTCATACAAAGCAACAAACAACTTGTTCTTTGTTACAGGAAAATTTCTGGACGAACTGGATAATGTAACATTCACGAGCAGTTTCCTGGGCAGTAAGGATCACGCTGGGATGCTGTTCTTCTCTCCCACCTGTCAGCCTCTAGATGGCCTCACTCTCCCCCCTCAGCCCTTCCTGTTCGGCCTGCTCATCCAGAAACTAGAAGTGCCCTGGGCCAAAGTCTTCCCGCTGCGCCTCCTTCTGCGACTGGGGGCTGAACACAGTGGTAATATGACCAAACCGTTAATACTACAACACGTGAACTTTAATTTTACATTTATTTGCAGTTCTAACAGACCTATTTTTTTTTTTTTCTTCTTTTAGTGTATCCCACTACTCTGACAAGTGTCCGTTTTCGGGACTCTGTGTATCGAGAGACAGGACACACAATTATGAACTTATTGGCTGTAAGTGCTACCATTACAGCCATGTCTCATCACGCATATGCTAAATAAAAAGTCAGAAAAGTGGCTCTTAATCCCACTGAAACCACATTTTAACGAACTATTTTTAATTAATTGGCTAAGGAGTATGTTTTCTGTTAATTAATTTTATAATTAGTCTCCCCCCGCTGCCGTTGAAGACTGCAGTGGTAGATTACAGTAAAGGATTTTTTTTTACTATCACAGACCAGTGCCAGTGAGATGTAAACAGTTATACATCAAGTTCTACTTTCACCCAAAATGTCCAAAGCATTTTAAGAGCATCTATGAGAGCAGACTAACCTGATGCTTGATCGCATTTGAAGAAGCACGGTGTTCTCTGGCAGCGTCATAGGAAATGTTCTCAATCTGCTTTCATCAGTAAAGTCTGAGACTGAGCTTTCTGATCAGAAACAGTTCTATGTAGTTTAGTTGAAAATTTGAAGTTAGTCATGCAGTTTTGAGGTTCATGACATTTATGCAGTTAAGTACATAGGATATTTCTACCAGTCCCAATAGCAGCATATTTATATTGACATTTATCCCATATGGACAAATCTATGATTGTTTTAAAGATTTCTTCAACATGTGTCATTTCTTTAATCACAGGACCTGAGGAATTACCAGTACAGCCTGTCTGTCGTTGAAGGTCTGAGAATCCACATGGAAATGGGCCACAGCTACATCGACATCCCCAAAAGTAGCTTCAGTGATGTAAGATCAAAACAGGTGCCTGTGTTAAACATACAGCAGTGTGGGACAGGCTGAAGAAAAATGTTTTCTGTTTTGCAGATGCTCAAGGTGGTAAATGCATCCAATGAGCACGTGATCAGTATTGGAGCAACTTTCAACCCAGAAGCTGACTCTCACCTGGTGTGTTTCCAGAATGAGGAAGGAAACTATCAGACCCAGGCCAACAGCATGCCTGGAAAGACCCGCACAGGTGAGTGGCTCAACTAATTCTCTTCTCAGAGGATGCAAAACAACATTACTTAATATGCAAATAATGAATGGATTCACGTTGTTTATTGGTTATTCTTGCTCTGTTTGGTTTCAGTGACTGGGGCCAGTTTTGTAGTGTTCAATGGAGCGCTGAAAGCATCCTCAGGCTTCATTGCAAAGTCCAGCATTGTTGAAGGTGATGCAACAGATGTGTCAGCACCGCCTTTGTCACATTAAGGATGTTTTGTTGTTGTTTTGACAACCCTAAATAATGTGTACCTTTTGCTATCAGATGGGTTGATGGTTCAAATCCCTCCAGAGACCATGGAGTCTCTGCGCACTGCCCTCAGGGAGCAGACAGACTTTGACATCCCCTGCGGCAGGAATGATGGAAGAGAGCTCAGAGAGAACGTCACAGTTCGCTGGGTTAATTGGAGTGCACCTGTCAACACAGGGTGAGAGCACAGGCATCTACCACACACACACACACACACACACACACAACCTCATCACTCGTGAGGTCATTACAAAGACTTGAATCATAACCCTGTCGACAACCTAACGCATTGTTTTCCAGCACATCCTCCACTGCAGTGCTGTCAGACCAAGCCATGAGAGTGACTAACTCCTTGTGCTGCATCATTTCCTTAGTGTTGGGTGATTGTGACCAAAAAAATGATCACCATATATAATTAGGTGATTCTGCCAGTTGGAGGAAGCTGAAGGAAGAGGCTTCATTGGCTCTATTTTACAATGTTAATATAAAACATTTTTAGACTCTTGGGGTAATATCAGGTGTAGTGTTACGTACTTAAACAATGGCACATTAGAAAAAACATTTTCTTATTTGCACATTTGAATATAGATTTCTAAATGTCTTTTTGAATGCACTATTTCATTTTTTCACACTGATTTGAAATTGATAGAATATGAATCTCTATTTGAATTTTAACAGATCTGTGAAAATGTACACGATTGATGATTTTCTTGCTTTGTCTCTTTGTAGCAAAACAAGTGCAGTGGATGGGATCTCACTGGACGGAGTTCAGAGTGTGAGGATGCAGCAGGACACACAGTTTGAGTCAGATGGACGCACTATTAGATGCACTGAGGTAACATTTATGTCTAGTCTTTTTCCCCCTTTACACTTGACCTCTATGCACAATGAACTACATTAAGGTCTAATTTTGGGTCTGTGGTTTAGGCTGGTTGACGGTGTGTAAAATGACCTGACTGTCTCTGCAGGTGTTCTACCACCTAAAGACTCCTGACAGCAGCCTTGCATCAGTGCTGCCATCCTGCAGCGTGTTTCAGAAGGAGATCGCTTTGGCCACATGCAGCGCTCTGTCGCCTCACCTCACCGTCCTCACCTCCAGTGGCATCAATTCTCTGTCACTGCGAGTGTCAACACAAGCTGACATGGTAACGTCCAATCAGTCGATGCGTACAATACATTGCTTTGGACACACGTTATTTTTCACTGTTTTTCTTTATCTTTATTTGTTTCAACATTGTACATAGACAAACGTTGAAAGAACATGTATGAAATTATGTAGTAAGCAAAAAAGTGTTAACACAGAACATGTTTTATGTTTTAGAATGTCCAAAGTAGCCACGTTTAGCTTTGATGACAGCTTGGCACATTTATGGCGTTCTCTCCTCAGATCCATGAGGTAGTCACTCCAATGATTTTTCAGTTCAGAGGTGTTCCTTGTCCAGAGTCAGTTTGTGCCATTTGTCTTCTTAATGTGGTTTAGACCAGCAGAGGAGAGGTGGGTACAGAGTCAGGAGCCCTATTAGTGCTACTACAACTACTGTGCAAGTATATATTACAGCAAGAAACATTCAGTGAAGTAAAGAGAAGACAGTGGTAAATGGTCTTTCACTTATATAGTGTCTAAAGATGCAATTTTGTATCGGCTTTACAGGTTGTGCATTTGGCTGACACGCTGATTCAAACAACAAGAGTCCACTTTATATTTCATTTCTTTTGTGTTTATTTTCCGAGTTGAATCTCTTTCGTTATCAATTCACAGGTAACATTTCAATCATTTTGCTTCGACAGGGCAGATCCAAGTGACATAAAGAAAAAAACAAACGACTTGCATTGTTGGATGTGAGCAGTCAAAAAAACGTGTTGCTACAAACCCGGATCGGAAACACGAGGACCCTGCCATTCCTCTCCTCATGCTCTTATCTCCAAAAAACAAAAACCACACACACACACCTGTTCAGTCTCCCCTTGATGAGCCGACCAGGTGTCTGAAATTACCTGTTACCACCCACAAATGCCATGTCATACATAACTCTAACATTCTAACATAATTCTAACATAAGTAACAAATAAATCATATAATAAATATTCTCTTCATAATTTCAGTAAATATGTGCATATCTTTAAACTAATAGCAAATCTGGCTCCAACAGTCTCTTTCTACCCTACGGCACTCGGAGCGCTTTACACTGCTTTCCATTCACACACTAGTGACGCTCACTGGGCACAACTTGGGTTTCAGTGTCTTGCTCAAGGACACGTCGGCCTGTGGACGTGAGAAGCCTTGTGGTTCGTGGACAACCCGCTCTACCTGCTGAGCCACAGCCGCCCGTACCAGTCACCATGAAGCTCCGTCTGTCTGAAGCACATTAAGAAGGCAAGAAACGGCACAATTTAACTTCCGACAAGGCAGATCAGTGATTTGAAAGCTTTTCCAGGTGACTATTTCATGAATCTGATGAGATGTCATCAAAGCTAAAGTTGGCTACTGCAGACATTCTAAATTTTATACCATGTTCTGTGAACTTTTTTTTTTTTACCATACTTCCATGCGTGTTCATGCACATTTTGGATGTCTTGAGTATTCATGGACAATGTTAAACACAATGAGAATGTGTGTCCAAACTTCTGACTGGTAGTGTATGTTTAGTCCAGTGTAAAAGCATCGTATCGGTGTTTGTTCTCAGGTGGAGTACCAGGCGGGCTCTGGAGGCAGACTCCTGCCTCAGCGCTACATGAACGAGCTGGACAGTGCTCTGATCCCCGTCATCCATGGAGGTAGCGCTAGTGTACCACAGACTGCCATGGACATGGAGTTTCTGTTCTATATCTTACATGCCATCTAACGCACACACAAAGCATGACACACCCAAAATAATTAAAAAAATCCTCTACATTGAAAGGTGGCTTGATACAGAAAGAGAAGCTGCTGATATGAACGTGCAGAGGACTGTTGTAGATGATGGGGACGTTTGAACCAGATGCCGGACTTTGAACTAAAAATGAAGGTTTCTGCAGAGGAACTGAACTGTTGTGTGTTTGTGTGTCTCATGGTCACCAAAGCTGCTTTAATACAACAAGCCAAACACTAAACAAGGACAACATGACCAAAAACAACCAAACTATTAAACGTGTTTGTTTCTGCTCTGCCTTCCAGGCTCCAGCTTGGAGCATTTCAGTGAATGTTCCTGCGGCGCTCGTTTGGATGTATTTATTATCATTTTAATGAGCGACATGAGCGTAATGAAGCAGAGGACATTACTGACTGCCATATGCAGTCCTTAAAAACGGTGACACGTGATCGGGTGCTACTGTACAGCTACAGATCTGCATATGTAGCTCACCCAGCTTAAAATGAAGAAATCTGATCATCTCATTTTCTCTGAAGGTAATTTGCTCTCATTTTACACTTTTAACGACAGAACTGCACAGGAAAACACTGGACCTCATGCAAGAACATCATGCCTGCTTAAACCTCTGATGTCAGATTCATTCAACCTGCCTACGAACGGTAAATAAATACCTTGCGTTCATGAGGTGCTGCACATTGGTCCATTATCTGTGGACAAACAAAGAATTGCACACCAAGTAGCAGAGAAAACCAGGTGAAATACTTGTACATGTAGCCAGTTGCTGCAAAAGGTTTTCTATGGTCTGAATCTCTTGGTAATTGTCAAGACATGGAGATTATGTGCAAAGAAAAAGAATAGCGACAGCTTGGAGTTCTGCTGCTCAAGTTGGAGCAGATCTGATTGTCCAGCTCTTGCATGACTTCCAGTGTTCATGAACATTTTTCAGACGTCGTCATCCATCTGCTTCTCCATTATAAATTATTTGATAAGGCATGTTATGAGGCTAGTTTGGATAATAATTAACATTCTGCCCTGGTTGAAACCGAGGATGTTTTCAAGCCTATGGTTTGTTTTGTTCTGATCAGTGTGAAGGTCGTGAACTTTGTACGTTTATTCTTTGGTTACTTTTCCTTCAACACATACAAATATTTAAACAGACCAAAGTGCTTCAAAATGTTTCCTTTCCTCATTGGTTTAGTGTCAGTAGAACAGAATGTAAATGCAGACAGAATGTCCTTTCAGCACGAACTGGCTGACGTGTTAAGACAACAGTGTGATGGTCACTAGAACCGCGTCACACTTTGACTCCTTCACATGGCTTCAACCAGTCGTTGATTTCAGACATTCTGCTGTGATCAAATCACTCCGTTGACACAGTTACCTCTGAAACGTCTCTGTGCCATTGTTTCACTTCACACTAGTCTGAACCAGACCAAACAGTGTGGGTTTCAAACCTTTTGCCATTCAACTCCTATTCATTACATTTACTCACGGCCACAACGCTTGTGCTCTTTTGCTTTTCCCTAAACACAAACACTTTTTTTTGCAGTTCATCAGTATTTTCCAGCTTTACTTCACTACCAATAATTTCTCATTATATCTTGTGCACTGCAGTCTCAGTTAAATGAAGCTGTGCACAGCTGTACGGGCTTTTAACCTCAGCTTATATGAATCTTGAAGAGCATTCATCCACAAGATGTTGAGCTGTCTTCATTCTGAAACCATCAGCTCCAGGTTCATGCTGCACTGAGGAGTTCTTCTCAGCACTGTCTCCTCGCAGCGCTTCAGTATTTGACCGTACAATGAAAGCGTCAGTCTGGTTTCATGTTTAAAATGTATTTAATGTATCTTCACAGCAGCTTAAGAACACAGTAAGGCACTTTAAACCTGTTAAACAGAAGGCTGCTCTGATTGGTGTATAATGGGTGCGTTTTTAATCAGGTTGACTGTAGCCCTTCTTTTTTCACCAGCTTCTCATCTTTTCACAGCCTTTGAAACGACATCATAACTGCCAGTCCCCTTGTACGAGTGCTGAGGCAAAGGGAAGGTCTTATTAGTAATAAATAAGAGTCTGGATAGGCTTGATATTTGTCAAATGCAGTCATGGTCAGCATGTAGTGTTTAAATTAGCTTTGTGCAATCCCCACGGTCCGAGGTCAGGCATCTGTTTTCTCCAGTTTTAGGGCAAAGTGCAGCGTTTCACATTTTGTCCCAGTTTCTCACTCTGCGCCTCTTTTGTCCGAAATGTACAGATGATATACTGTATGCATAGAGATTGTACTAAATAATTTGTTTGGGGATTTTTTTTTTTCTTTTTTTTTTTTTTTTTAATACCGAAGAGTTATTTTTGGACTCATTGATATAAAAGTTTTAACTAACGGAATAAGATCAAAATATTTTTGATAGGATGTAGGCTACATTAATTTTGCAGTTTGTGTAGCAGGTTCCATGAGCATTGAAAGGAAAAATACTTTACCATATTAGTTTGGGACATGAGCAGAGTCTAATGTCTGATTTTATTCTAAAGTTGGAAAATAACCGGTCCCTAAATGCAACACGTCAAGTGCATTAGTGTGAGATCAATGTGTAGAATCAGAGTAGCAGTAACTTGAATCCGTACCGGTATATCATTTTACAGATGACTCTGTACTGTTTCAGTCCTCATCTGGATTTTTAATTATGAAAAATGAGGCAACACAACAGCAATTACTAAACTAAAATCCACATCACCAGTGTAAGCTGAGGCTTTAAAAAATCTGCACCGAAGTACCTAATATTAAACTGATGTCGTCACATGGTCATAAAGTGTTTTATACACGATGTATTTTAAAATGTACTGAAATTGAGCCTGAGTTATAAAGAACGTGATGATTCAAGTTGAACTTGTCAAGGTGACAATTATCAAATAATCTGTTCTTATTGTGAGTTAACTCTTAAATACTACATAAGTTGTGATTATTTTAAAGGCATATTAGTGTCTCATATGTCACTTTTTTTTTTAATTTTTTTTTTTTAGTTCTAATCTGTTTCCTAAAACTTTCTGGAAGTTCAGGGCTGAATTTCTCCAAACCCCAACACATTGATCATACATAACGTTATGACACTAATCGGTGAAATCATGATTTTGACTGTATTGTTCCGGTGGCTTTTATCAGTAGGTGGATGTATTAGGCAGCAAGTGAACATTTAGCTTTGACGAGGACCAAATAATGATACACGACTGGGTCATTGCGTCCAAACCTAAAGGTCTAGTTGGGTGTTCTAGTCTGCAGTGGATAGTATCAGGTTTCAGTTCAACTGAGTATTTGTGAAATGTGTTGTAAAAACAGGTTAGATTCATGAAACCCAAGCTCACAACTGACAGGATTTGAAATATGTGTCACTATAACGTGTAATGTACTGCAGTTATTACTTTCAGGCGTCTGCTACAGCTCATGTCTTGGGTTTGAGCTGTTCTGGAATCAAAAGGTTGAACCTACACAACATTATGTGGTAGGAATGTTTTGTTCTCTGCACGGGTGTCAAACTCATGCCACGGAGGCCGAGACCCTGCATGTTTTCTCTCCAACCAGTCTCTAAAGCCGGTGACTTCACTGATCAGACCTCCTTCAAGTTGAGGGGAGGAGCTAATCCGTGACATCACCTGCTTTAGTGACTGGTTGGAGAGAAACCGCGCAGGGTCTCGGCCTCCATGGCACAAGTTTGACACCTGTGCTCTACTGGATTGAGACGCAGTCGTCCTTCCTTCCTTCCTTCGTCACGGGGTTCTGTGCACTGCAGGACCAGGACCACCCAACAACACCCTCAGTTTTGAAGATGCTTTGACCCAGTTGTCTTTACATCACCGTTTGGTTCTTGTCTTGGTTGCTTCCATCCTTACGCTGCCCATTCTTTATTTCAAATACATCAACTTCAAGGACTAAATGTTGGCTTGCAGCCTCATCTATCCTGCCCGCTCACAGGCGTCGTTATTATTACTGCTTCAGCTGTCAGGGGTCACGACGTTACAGCTGATCAGTTTAACACTTAAAAACACATTGTTCTTGTTTTAATGTGTGTCCAAGCTCATATATTTCTGCACATGCTTTGTACATTTTCAGATGTATGCGGGTGGTTTTCATACCAGAACATACTGAACGGTGAATAAAGGCTTATTTTTTGGAGTTTGATGTGTGTTTTCAGATGGGGACAGTCGGCACGTTTCAGCTGTTGTGTGAATACCCTCAGCTCTACAGGCGCGTGGTCTCTGGTGAGCTGATTGATTTTTGACAAAGTACACATTACATTGTTTGTTTTTTTATTATTATTATTTGAACTTTGAATCCTGGAAACAAAAAAATAAATGTAGATTTTACACTATTTTGCTACAGTGATTTTTCTCATTCTCTGTCAGGGTTGTAAGATTTTAAAGAGTTCAGCATTTTCTTTCTGGTGATTTAGTCAAATTTTCATTTTGTCTAATGAAAATACTCTGATGCTTTATGATTTGTTTGGAAGTGTTGTTTTGTGTAAATCATCTATTTATTCATAAGCACCAGCTTTATTTGGTGAACCTGGTATCTGGGTCTTGATCCGTTTCTGAATAGCTTATGTATTTAAAGAATAAAGAGTTTTATGAATAATTTGGCTTCAGTCTTTCTGTCCCAGAGTCTGTCTTGCATTAATTAAATTCTTCTACAACCTGTTTCCAAATAATTTGAGCCGCTCCTTCAGTGTTTTTTCTTTTTCAGCTGTGTACATTAACACTGAAGACATCCACGCTGTCACAGAAGATGTAGAGAATTACTGAATTGTTGTGAAGAAAAATGTTTTGTATTTTAGATTGATTGATTGATTGATTGATAGCGTTCAGTTCTTGACTGTCTTGTCAAGAGTTAATTTGTGCCATTTCATTCCTTTTCAATGCGCTTTAGACCATCGTTTGTGTGTTTCACTGATCAGCACTGCTTCAAATTGAGGGGAGGAGCTAATCAGTGAAATCACCTGCTTTAGTGACTGATTGGAGAGAAAACGTGCAGGGTCTCGACCTCCATGGCAAGTTTGACACCACTGGTGTGGGGGACGGGTGGGTACACAGCCTACAGCTGTATGACTGCTACTAAAACTACTGTACAAATCCATATTTTGGCAAGAGATGTGTAGCGAATTAATCCGTTCCGGCGTCATGTTCGGTGGGCGAAAAATGCGTTAGACGGAGCCGGTTTTTCCACAGGATACATGTAAAACCAATGAATCTGTTCTGGACTCACAAAAACTCTCATATAAAGTATGTATTTACACACCCGTACGCACACATTTATTCATCATTATTATTATTATTATTATTATTATTATTATTATTATTATTATTATTTGAAAAGGAAGTTATTTTAATTATCTGGAATATAAGGAATGAATGAAATTTGTTCTAAAAATGATTTATAAAGACACTGGAGGAGGGTGAGACGGAGACTGCTGCAGTTGAAGCTCGGAGGAGAAGGAGGAGGAGGAGGCGGCTTCTTTCTGCTTTAGTATTGTGCATATGGTCGAAGCGCTCCGGTTGTATTCTTTTGCCAGGTCGGTCACTCAAGCGTTACAAGAATGTTTTTGTATTATCTCGCATTTCACATGCAGTGACATCATATTATGGGTTTTCTTGTCACCACTGCCATATTTCTTAGTTCCCATGATGAAAAACACAACATTAAGCAGCATTTTAGATGAAAAAAGGCAAATATACAGCACAAAGTTTAGGTTGACGTTTACACTCGGCTGAGACCCGGACGTGACCCGGAAGAGAGGGTCCCAGGTCTATCTTCTTTTGTAATGTGAATTTTTTTCCGTTAGCCAGAACAAAATTTTGGCTGATTTTTTTTTTTTATTTATATATTTTTCTTGTTTCTTTTTTTCGTTTACCCGATTTTTCTGTTACCAGAAGTGTCTGTTACCCGAGGTTCCACTGTAAATGTTTCAAGCTTATAATACTTGTGTCAAAGGATATTTGGGGGGGAGGGGTCAGAATCTGGCCTGCAATGCTTCTCTTTCTCTACATAGATATTTTTGACGTGTGATGCGTCACTAAAGGAAGATTGAACCGATCACCTCCAGCCTTGCATGGATTCTTTTATTTCACCTGATCCTGAGTCAAGTCACTACATGTGTTTTTGTAATTTCACAAATTTTCCCTTTTTTGTTTTTGCCTCTGGCTCAGCTTTTTTGAAAGATGCTGCTGGCATCACCTTCGAAAATGTCCTTTTTGCTACTTTAACTTGTATCCTGTATGGGTTTTCAATATTTTCAAATTACACTGAATTTTTACTGACATTTTACATAGTGGTTCAACTTTTTTGGTAACGGGGTGTTTTTTTTGTTTTGTTTTTGTTTTAGAAACCTCTCCGTCAACCCACAAACCCTTGCTTCTCAAATGACAAACACAACCTGGAGGCCGTGTTGCAATAAAGATGTGTAGTAGGTGTGTGGGTGGGGGGGCGTGGTGTTTTACTATGCTACCTTCACTTGACAACAGCAGCTCAGGTCATTCACTAACAGCATTGGTGAGAAACAGAGACATGAGTGGACGGGTTGGAGACCTGAGCCCCAGACAGGCTGAAATCTTAAAAGAGGTGAGACACGAAACACAGTAAAACTGAAAAATGTGTGTGTTTTCTCTAAATCGAGCTGTTGTGGCTTCATACGTTTATCCACACTGTATCCTGTATCCTCCTACGTGTTCTGTGTAAACCTTCCACAAAACTAAACCTGCAACGTTTGTTCCAGAATCATCCTCGAGACCTGGAACTAGTTGTAAAAATACAGCTTTAAAGCGTGTCAAAAGTCCTGAGTCTGAATTTGACAGACATTAGGTCTAATGTTCACATTTCTGAGATTTAAAGCCACAACTGCACCTAATGTTTATCTTTTGTGCCATAGGTTGAATTTATCTGTCGTAAAAAGGCAGATTTGTTCATTTTGTGGAATACTTTGTTCGCTTTTTGGTCAATATCTGGATTGTTTTAGTCATTTTTGTTGATTATAATGTTCAGATTATTTTTTTGTTCATTTTGTACTTTGTCAGTCTGTGGATTATTTTGGTCCTTTGCATTCATGTTTTGTTTAGAATTTAAATGTTTTTTTGTTCATTTGGTTGAATATTTTGTACTTTTTGGTCAATTTCTGTATTACTATGGTCAATTTTTTTTACTCAATTTGTGGATTATTTTGTCCATTTTTGTTCATTTTAATCCTTCGTGAATTTATGTTCATTAAATTATTCAGTCTTTTATCATTTTTTTGGTCATTTTTTTCCTGGTTTATTGTGTTGCTTATTCTGATTTATAACACATTATCACACTGAATAAAAATAAGTGAAATCCAGTGACTGGTAAAACACAACAAATATTTCATATGGATTCATTTTTTCCTCGCTTTGTTTACTATTTTCTTGAATTTGGTTGACTTGATAAACCATTATGGTCATTCTTTGTGAATGTTCTCAGTGATTTTTGTTCAGTTTTGTGTATTTTCTTGACTATATGGTGATTTTTATTTATTTATTTTTTTTGGTCTTCAATTTGTTGATTTATTGCTCATTTTGATTGAGAGCAGGTATCAAATCCAATATAATGAGTGCAGACCTTTTTTTATATTTTAAATTTAAAGAGTAAAACACATGCAAATATTGCATACGGATTCATTTACGGTAAAAATGAAGCTCTTGTGAATTAACTGTACAAAATTCAATCTTCAGTTGGATGAAAAATAACTCAAAACGTTCAGCTGAATTATCCTGTCGACACTGAATAAAATGCCACAGATCAAACATTTTTATTTTAAATGCACTAACTAACCTTTTTAAAATGGTCATTTTTCTGCCTCCAGTTTCGGGTGAGGATTCAGGACATCCTCCCCCACCTCCCCGCCCAACATGACCACTACCTCCTGCGCTGGCTCCGAGGTGAGACCCACACTCCAACTGGAAATCCATCACATTTAACCGTGAGCCGGTCGATACTGGCAAAACAATCACCAGCCAAACACAAAGAGACGTCACATGACACTGAAATATGAAGAGCTGGTTGCACCAGAACTGACAACGGACCACGTGCACCCAAATATCAAGCGCTTTTTAACAGAATATACCTGAACTACATCAATTTCCCGGGATGTTTGTGGCTAGATGGACTTAAACTACTGCCACAGACGGGTAAGAAAAGCAAAATAGACAAGTAAATTAACAAAAATGAACAAACTCACAGGAAAAATAAAGAAATAATGTACAACATTCCATGCAAAATGAAGCAAATCTTCTGCAGAATGACAAAAAATAAAGACAAGCAAAATGAACAAAATATGAAGCAAAGTGAAGAAAGCATGTTAATACAATCATGAAATTCCACAAAATAAGAAACAAAGTGATAAGTAAGAACAAAATAAGGAAGGCAATGGAGACAAACACAATTAGAAAATTGAGCAACAACGTGCAAAATAAAAGAAAAATGAGCAAAGTAACAAAGAAAATGAAGGAAATAGAGGAGAAAATTGGAAACATGAACAACATATGGACCAAAATGAGCACAATCATCAGAAAACTGAGCAAAAATGAACAAAATAAGAAACAAAATAAGAGAAAAATGAACAAAAGAAGCAGCAAAATGAAGAAGCATCATTAAAACAAAGAATATACTAGTTTCAGACATGGGTCTGTCTGAGCAGAGGCATCGATACCGCGGCGTTCAGCTGTGGTATTTCCCACAATCCTCCAGTGAAACCGCCTGCACGGCTCAGTGTCAGTAAAAACCTGGGAACAGGTTTACTCTCGACAGCCCAGAGAGAGACGTCAGTATTCGTATGGTGACTTTGTAGCCTTGGGGCTGAAGGTGCAACTAGTAATGAATGAACGCTTTTCCACTGACAGCCAATAGGAAGCCGCTGTTGGTGTTTTGAGAAGAACGGCGTCGTCGTGCACTGTGTACGTTTGTCTCAGAATGTGAATGTGTTGCTATGAGATCACAAATGCTCTGCCATCTGTGGGTTTGATACTTTTGAACTGGAAGACTGAACAAAACAGACCAGGAAAAAAAAAAATTGAAGCAAAACAAGCAAGATAATGATCAAAAGAAGGAAAATGAACAAAACGTTCCAGAAAATGAAGAAAATGTAACAAATTGAAAAAGAGAATTAAGAAAAATGAACAGCTCTTGTTGACAGGCAGATCACTGGTTTGAAAATGTACATTTTTATCAGCTCATCTGATGTTTCTGATGTCTGACCTGTCACTCACAAGGAGAATATGGGTAAAAATGAACAAAATAATGGAGAAAATAATAAAAATAAACAAAATAGTGAAGAAAATGAGTACATATGAATACAAATAATAAAGAATATGAGTAATAATGAACAAAATAATGAGGAAAATGAATAAAAATGAACAAAATAATAAAGAATATGAGTAAAAATGAACAAAATAATGAAGAAAATTACCAAATCTGAATAAAAAAGACAAAGAAAATGTGTTAAAATGAACAAAGTAAAGAATACAAGTAAAAATGAACAAAAAATGAATAAAAATGAACAAAATAATGAAGAAAATGAGTAAATATGAATAAAAATTAAAAAGAAAAGGAGTAAAAATGAACAAAATAAAGAATATGAGTAACGATGAACAAAATAAAGAAGAAAATGAATAAAAATGAGCAAAATAATAAAGAAAATGAGTAACAATGAACAAAATAAAGAAAAAAATGAATACAAATGAGCAAAATAACAAAGAAAATGAGTAACGTGAACAAAATAATAAAAATGAGTAAAAATGAACAAAATAAAGAAGAAAATGAATAAAAATGAGCAAAATAATAAAGAAATTGATTAAAATCGAACAAAAATAAGAAAGAAAATGAGTAAAACATTAAGAAAATGATCAAGAAAATGAATAAATAAAATAATCAAGAAAATTAGTACAAATGAAATTAACCCAACAATGAACACAACTGCTATGAGTTATGTCCAGCTGAATCTCATCTAAAGTGTTTTATTGAGTCTGACAAATGCACATTTACTGATTTTGAGTGGATCCCACCCCCAAATCCCCCAATCCCCCCACCCCTCCAATCCCCACCACCACCACCAATACCACCTCTGGTCCCTCATGTTGTCTCAGTCATCCTGATAAATGTGCTATTTGAAGACCCCCACCCCCACACACACCCCCTCTCGGTAGAAGTGTGTGGTCCATCCGGTTCCTCTGATTCACTGGAAACTGATCCTCTGCTTGGATTTGCATGATTAACGAGAACAGGCGCGTCTCGCTTCTCTGAAAGCGATGATCGAGGAAGCGCTTAACGTATGTCAAGCACCTGTAATTACACTGATAAAACACACCAATGAATAGTATGATGAGGTAAATTACAGAGCCAGAGTAATCACTGTTTACTCTCTATTCATTAGCTCAAAGCACTAGTGATTTAATCTGAAGTATGTTAAGAGTTTCTGGTCAGATAATTGATGCCTCTAATTGTTAATCATTCATCTAAAGCCAGGACGGTGGCAGCAGGTGGAGTTTACTCTTCCAGGTCACTTCTTAAAAAGTCGACTCAGGAGTTAATATCCTCTGGTACATATTTGCTTTACACTGTGCAGCAGAGTTATTCAGATTTAAATCTATATCTGGTCTATAAAGACCCATAAAAGTGGCATCGTAATATCAGCAGCTTCAGTCAAATACTGTAAAATTCATCGAATCAACACTTCAGTTTTTTTCATGACTATGATGATGAGTCAAATGAGAAGCCTGGAAACATTTTCAACCTGATTACATACATCGCTATAAATGTATGTAGGTCAAAGTGCAATAATTTCAGACCCTACTGAGCTTCAAGGTTAAAGGAAAAATCAAGTTTCTGTACTTTTACTTTGTGTCCTGTTCAGGTGAATCGACCTTCACGCTCACATGTGACGTCGCACCTGTCAATCACTTGGACTCAGGTCAAGTCTCGACCTGGTTCACCTCACACCAGTCCATAGACTGTATATATTAACTAGGGCTGTCAAACAATAGTTTACTCCAGGCAGAGATCAGCGTCCTCTGAGTAACACCCCGCCATGCCGAATCGATGATTTTGAGGGCCACGACAGTGTTGAAATGATCCTTCCAAAACTGACAAAGGGTTAGCTCAGTGTTCTCAGTGACCTCAGAACACCGCTTGAACAAATGCTTCGTGTAGAGCTTCTTGAAGTTGGAGATCATTTGCTGATCCATCGGCTGCAGGAGGGGGGTGGTGTTAGGTGGAAGGTGGAGGACCTTGATGAATTTATACTCCTCCAGAATGTCATCCTCCAGACCGGGGGGGTGGGCAGGCGCGTTGTCCAGGATGAGCAGGCATTCCAGGGGTAAACTGTTCTCCACCAAATATTTTTTTACGCTTGGTCCAAACTCCAGGTTCACATACTGGATGAAAAACTGCCGGATCACCCACAATTTTGTATTGGCTCGCCACATAACCTGTAATTTCTCCTTTATAATTTTGTGAGCCTTAAACATACGAGGGATTCGGAGTGGTAAATGAGGAGGGGTTTAATTTTGCAGTCCCCGCTTGCGTTGCAGCAAAACGCCGGGGTTAATCGGTCTTTTATCAGCTTTTGACCCGGCAGTTTCTTCTCCTCGGTGGTGATGAATGGTCTCCGTGGCATTTTCTTCCAGAAGAGTCCTGTTTTGTTACAATTAAACACTTGTTGAGGAAGGAATCCTTCCTCAGTCACGAGCTCTTGGAAGCGCTTAACAAACTCTATGGCAGCCTTCTGATCGGAACTTTCCGCTTCCCCGTGCCTGACGACAGATTGAATTCCCGTGCATTTCTTGAACCGGGTGAACCAACCACAGCTGGCCTTGAAGTCTTCCACAGGTGGTTCTGTGGAACTGCCGCCACGCTCGGACTGTTCTTGTTTCAGGTCCTCATAGATTGCACGAGCCTTCTCACAAATGATGGCTTCGGTGATCGTATCACCAGCCATTTCCTTCTCTGTGATCCAAAGCAGCTGTAGCTGCTCCATGTCATCATGCAGAGGACAACGCTGCTTGGAAAACTATGTTTGTCCCTTAGCTGGATTTGCCGACGTGATGGCTTTCTTCTTCTTCAGGATCGTACATATGGTCGAAGCGTTGCGCTTGTATTCTTTGGCCAGGTCGGTCACTCGAGAGCCACGAGAATGTTTGTTTTTGTATTATCTTGCATTTCACATGCAGCGACATCTTATTGCGAGTATTCTTGTCCCCACTATCATTCTTGTTAGGTCCCATGATGAAAAACACAAAATGAAGCCATATTTTAAGTGAGAAAAGGCAAATACAGCGCTAAGTTCAGGCTTGTGTTTACACTCGGCCAGGACCTGGAAGTGACGCAGACGTGACCCGGGCATAGACATGTCTATCTTCTTTCCTTGAGCGAATTTTTATTGTTGGCTGGTTCAAATTTTTGGCAGATTTTTATCTTCGGTAGCCGAATTTTTCATTACCAGAAGCATTTGTTAGCCAGAGCACCACTGTATTAATCACAGTCTGTATATACGTATAACTGGACAAAGTGATTGTGGTGTCACTCATTATTTTCTGAAGGGTCGTTTTGAGGTCAATCAGGTTGTCACTTCCTGGACGACATATTGGAGCCAAAAACAGGATGTAACCAAATTTGGACGAATGGCAGCAGGAGCTATCGTTTTGAAATTTGGTTTCTCTCGCTATAGTAGTTTTGGTATTGGAGGTCAAAATAGGTTTTTGCAGTTATTAATGCTGTGATATAATGAATATGCAAATTAGGCAGTGGTAGCCATAGTAACCCTTCCTCCTACTCTGACTACCCTTGTGCCAAAGCTTGGTTACTTCGGGCCCATGGCCTTTGGAGATATCGACGGACTCAGTGTTCATGTGGTTGAACGGTGCCTTCACTGGCGCGGTTCTGGCTCAGGACACCTGGGACACGGTGCGTTGACTCGTACAAATCGATAGAGGCACCACAATTCAATATTTGCATTAGCTGTTACCTTGAACAGTTTTCTTGCGCAACTAAAAACAGGTTAAAGGTTGAACTGTGAGACAGGTTTTACAACTGTCACTTTGTTAGACTGAACATTTTTATTTCGCTACTGTTTATACATCGTCTAAACAGTAGTGAAATAGTACAGTTTAAAGCAAATGATGCTGCTTTTGAACTGGAAGAATGAACAAATAATGCAAAATAGTCAAAAAAGTAAGAAAGAAACTGAACAATATAAAGAAAAAACCCTAAATAATCCAAAAATGTAAAAAAAAAAAACTAAAAAATGAACAAAGTAATGTGCAAACAGACGGTTTGAAGATTAGTGGCTTCAAAATGCTGTTGTGTAGTCCTTGCTCACAAGGATGTACAATATGAGTAAAAAAATAAATAAAGAAAATGACTAAATACAAACAGAATACCAAAGAAAATGAGTAAAAATGAACAAAATAGTGATGACAATGAGTACAAATGAGCAAAAATGACTAAATATGAACAAAATACTAAATAAAATGAATTAAAATGAACAAAATACTGAAGAAAATGAGTAGAAATGAACAAAATAAAGAAAATGAAAAAATAAAGAAAACCGAGAATATAACTAAAAATAAAAAATGAAGAAAATGAGTAATGATAACCCAAACAATTAAGAAAATTACGTAGTAAAAATGTACAAACTAATGAAGAAAATTAAGAAATATGAAAAAGATAATCAAGAAAATGAATGGAAATTAAGAAAATAATCAAGAAAATGAATTAAAAATATTAAAAATATTCAGTCACCATTGGACTTTCATCCACCTTCTGCGCAGTGAAAACCTCCAACGTAGTGTTTCGAAATAGTTAAATGAGGTACATCACTTCATGTCACTTTAGTGAAATATAATTCTGTTTATTTTGCTTTTTTATTTTCTTTATTTGTCTTCAGATTTTTTTCACATTTTTGTTTTGTTCATTTTTCTTCTTTTTGCAGCTTGTCTCGTTCATTTTTGTGGTTGTTTTTTTGTTTTGCTTCTTATTTTGCTTGTTTTTTTTCTAATTTTGTTACTTTTTCTTCATTTTTTGATTGTTTTGTATACTGTTCTTTTTTGCATGTAATCAGGTTGATTTTCATGATTGGTTTGTTCATTTTGCTTCTTATTTTGCTCATTTTTCTTCTGATTTTGTTAATTTTTTTCTTCGCTTTGATTGTTTTGTTCATTGTTCTTTTTTGAATGCAATCAATTTCATTTTTGTGATTGTTTTGTTTTTTTCTTCTTATTTTGCTCATTGTTCTTCTAAATTTGTTACTTTTTCTTAATGTTATTTATTGTTTTGTTCATTGTTCTTTTTTGAATGCAATCAATTTCATTTTTGTGATCGTTTTGTTTATTTTTCTTCTTATTTTGTTCATTTTTCTTCTAATTTTGTCACTTTTTCTTAATGTTTTTGATTGTTTTGTTCATTTTTCTTCTTTTTTGCATGTAATCAGGTTCATTTTTGTGATTGGCTTGTTCATTTTGCTTCTTATTTTGCTCATTTTTCCTCTGATTTTGTTCACTTTTATTCATTGTCCTTACAATTTTGTACCTGCTGCTTCTCATGTTGCTTCTTTTTCCTGATTATTTGGTCACTTTGCTTTTTGCCCTTTTTTAATTACTAAAAATTTAATATCGCCTCATTCCTGTCATTTTTACCTTCGTAGGGCAGCATAGTGGACACTATGCGTGAAAGGGTTAAACAAACATTTTTTTTCTTTTTCTTTTCCAGCCCGATGCTTCAACATCCAGAAATCTGAAGCCATGATCAGAAAGGTGAGGTTTTCCTTGCATATTGATCATCGCTATGTGTTGATGTGATGCTGAGGAGGTGATATCTGCGTCTCCGTTTGCAGCACCTGGAGTTCAGGAGACAGATGAACGTCGACAGCATCATCTCTGACTGGACGCCTCCAGAGGTCATTCACGTTAAGAATCACACCGCATGAGCTGTCGCAGTGCAGTGGAGCATCGATAAACGTACTCCTCTTCCATCTGCCGGCAGGTGATTGAGAAGTACGTGTCTGGAGGGATGTGTGGGTACGACAGGGAGGGGAGTCCCATCTGGTACGATGTCATCGGCCCTTTGGATCCCAAAGGCCTCCTGCTGTCAGCGACCAAACAGGATTTCCTCAAGACCAAGATCAGACACACGGAGATACTGCGGAGGGAGTGTAGTAGGCAGTCTGAAAAGGTCAGGACCGAACCCTCTCCTCTTTTCATCATCTCCTCTGTTTTCAGTTCTTCTGTTCCATTTTCCCCATTCCCCTTCCTTACGATGTCTGCTTTAGCTTCTTTTTCCCTCCATGATAAATTTTCTGTGAGAACTAAAGACCTGGGAGCACTTGGAACTTGGTGTCTACACTGAAAATGTCATAAATTCAAATATGTTCTTAAAAGTGATAAATTAATTTGAGTTTGTCAGGCCCTAATCATCCTCGCGTCTGACCTTTGCAGCAGTGACTGCACCTGCCTTTTGCTCTCATCGCTAGGAAAATATCGATTTGTTCATTTTGTGGAATATTTGGTCAGTATATGGAATATTTAGGTAATTGTTGTTCATTTTGCTGATCTTTTTTCAGTTTTTCTTCTGTTTTTGGGAACATGTTGATTTTTTGGGTCAATTTCTAGATTATTTCGCTCAGTTTTGTCCATTTCGTTGATCATTTTACTCAGTTTTGTTGTTTTTGTCAATTTCCAGGCTAAAGTGTGTCGTTAGGTTTGTTGATTAGTTTGTTGTTTTTTTCTGTTATTTTTGTGTATTTTCGTAATTATTTTGTTCATTTTTTGTCCATTTTGTTGATTTATTGCTTATTTTGTTTATTGATACCACAGCATTAAATCAAAAATGGTATAAAAGCTAAAGAAATGCTGTACTACTAAATGCCCTGCTTGAATCTCCACCTTTTTATGATGGGGGGTTTGATGTGCCGGAGTGATCCTAGGAGCTAGTATCCTGTTGGGGGTCATTCCCCCCCGGTAGGGTCTCACAAGGTAAACTGGTCCTAGGTGACAGTTCAGAATAAGAGTGATTCAGAAGACACTTACGACTGTCTTCCTGTGGACCCACCACCTGCAGGAAGGGTCGTAAGGGTCCGGTGATGTATGGTTTGGGTGGCAGCTGAAGGCGAGGGTCTGGGTGGTCCAATCCCGTTGCCAAAACTAGCTCCAACTGGGAGGAGGCCCTGGGGTAGACCCAGGACTCACTGGGGGGATTGTGTCCCTCGTTGGCCTAGGAGCACCTGGGGGTCCCCCCGGGGGAGCTGGAAAAGGTGGTTGGGGAGAGGACAGTCTGGGCTTCTTTTAGGCTGCTGCCCCTGAGACCCTGACCAGGATAAGATGATGGATGGATGAAATGCTACTAAATGCTAAACACAATGAACACAGCAATAAAAAACAATGAACAAAATCCTAACAAAAAATTCCAAAATGAATGAAAAATTACCAAAATAATCCACAACATTAACGAAAATCATAAAAAAGTGAACAAGGTAATAAAGAAAATGCACATAAATGAACAAAATAATAAGAAAATAAACAAAAATGAACAATATAGCCAAGAAAATAAACAAAATAATAAAATACAATTTACAATACACACTTAATCCTCATCTTTCAGTCTGTTACTATAGCAACAGCTAATGCATGTCAATAAGAGTCCAATATCAGATAAGATTTAAAACCATGAAAAGCATCGAGATCCATTTTAAACAACACACTTTGTGACCCACTCAGAATGACTCTACGACTTGCTTTTGGGCCCTGAGCCATCCATTGAGAGCCACTGCCCCACACCATCAGAGATGACACATCTGACAGAGCAGCATATAGAACAACTGACCTGCATCTGTGGATTAATGCCTTAAATTCTCCTTTTACTATTCATAGAGTCCCATGTTAAAATATCCAAGTTTAGAGCAGAGTCTCTGTAGTTTACTTCCACCTGGGAAAACACTGACAGGATTTAATTTTTAAATAACTCACCCATTTAGATGATCCAGTAAATGTGCATAATTTAAGGCATATTTGCTTTGATTGACAGGTGTGTCAGAGCCACAAACTCTCACTTAAGTCACGTCAGCTCCACATCTAAGTCCATTTTTCAGTCTGAACGAGTCGGCAGTGATGCCAAAGGCTCCTTGTTTTCACCTCCATACAGATGTTGAGAAACCTGTGGGCACCGTCACAGAGGGTTTGAGCATCTTTTATTTACGGTCTGTAATTTTTCTTTTATTTTTTTTTTTCTTTTAGCTGGGGAAGAACATTGAGAACATTACTTTGATCTACGACTGTGATGGTCTGGGTCTGAAACACATGTGGAAACCTGCCATTGAGACCTATGGAGAGGTTTGTCAGCTACTCACTCTGTATTCTGTCGCTCAGCCTCATTGGTGTGGGTAAGGGATCAGTGCTGTCTGTGCTCAAACTCAAAAAGGCTCAGTTCACCAAACTTGGCTTACAGGATGACCTTGGGAATAGCATCTGGAGAGAAAAGGTCAAAGTTCCAGGTTCACTTGGCACACAGCAACATTAGGCACAAAATCATCTAGACAATAATTGAGAAAATGAGGAAAAACCAAGGGGCAACAACCGGGGCTGTTCAGTGAGGACGATGCGGAAATAACTTTAAGTTGTAGTTCCACCGCTTGGCCACTGGGGAACTGATCGTCCGGCTCCAAGAAGCTTTTTTTCCCATAGATACATGTGATTCTATCTGAAAATACTAAGTGAATACATTTT
>JAQQAE010001693.1:0-24504 GCA_029823295.1 Pseudamia nigra
GCCTTTGGCTTGCTCTCGGTGGTTCTGTTGGGTTTACTCTCTGTATAGTCATGAGGTTTCGGCCTCGAATTGTGAGGCGCTTAGAGATTGAATTGAATTGAACATATGGTGGATGATCCCAACCACTCTAATGGGATTCTGTGAATATGAGAGAAAGGCAATATTGGTAATTACGGTTAATAAGGACAAAACACAACATGAAGGATTTAGTTGTGTTTATGAGTGCAGAGATAATGAACTCTGGCGATGATACAATGTACCGGTACTCCAGCTGGACAGTGACAGGGCTGCAGTGTTTTGCAGTAAGTATTTTGCTGCCATCTAGTGATGAATAATCACTCTGCTTTGACTTTGGATTGTTTTATCTAATGTAAGAGTATGATTTGATAGGCTGTAAAACTTTCTTCCTCTGCACTGTTCTGACACCACGTAATAAATCATGTCATGCTGCATGTGGCAAGGAATGTGCACAGAAACAGATGAAGAATCGCAGATACTTGAAACCTTCAGTCAACAACTACTTCAGTGAGAGAAAGCATAGATGAGTTATATTTTAAAAATGGCAGCTTGTCCATCAAACATACAGATTCTTTCTTGAAACGATGTGTCACCATACAGTAGCTGCTTCACTCTATAAAATATCTATTTCTGCAGAAAGAATCCAGCCTCACACATTCTGCAGTTATCCTTAATGCTGTTGTAGTATGCATCATAGACAAGCTGAAGCCCTCTCACCCTCTCTTGTTTCTGACTTTTACTCTATTGGCATGTCAGACATCCACACTGACATTTACTGTAGGATAGCCACGACTATGTGACTAATCTCTTCATATGTAACCTGGTGCTTCCTGTCACTAAACATTTTTATGACATCCCCAGAGTAAAGTGCACCTTATGTCTCCATGTGGTTAATAATAGTGCATCTGGGAACATCTTATTTAGGCCTACTTAAGTAAGAGTAAAAAAGTGTCTCAAAAAACCCTCAAACTTCTCAAGCAGTGAGTAACTTCATAGTGGACTTTATTACAACGTCATATTTTGCCTTCAAACTGGTATTTTGGTCATTTTTGTTGTTTTTAATAATTATTTTTGATCTTTTTGGGTGATTTTTGTTGATTTTCATTGCTTAATTTGTTTATTTAAAAAAGAAAAACTTTAATATTTTGTTTTTTATTGCCATCGTTTCTTAATTTGTTAACTTTTTTTTACTAATTTGGCTCTTTATTTTATTTTGCTCAGTTTTGTTAATCTTTTTATTTTTGCTCATAATTGTTGCTTGTTCTGTTGACTTTTTGATCAGTTTCGTGAGTAGATTGTTCATTTTTGTTAATTTATGTGATTATTTTCCTCGTTTCTGTTTTTGTTTTGACTCCTTTGCACAGTTTTCTTAATTTTGTTAATTTTTTGCTCATTTTGTTAATTTTTTGTTCTATCTTTGTGATTATCTTTGGATGCTTTTGCTCATTTTGTTGCTTAGTTTGTTCATTTTGATAAATTTCTTGATTATATTGTTCTTGTTTAAAAAAATTTAATGGATTATTTTATTCTGTTGTGTTAAATTTCAACCTTTTCTATGCATTGACGTCAAGGAAAATGTAGTTGAGTAGAAGTTCATTTTTTAAATCAAAAATCAAACTGAGTAAGAGCAAAAAGTTTTCTGCAAAACCAACTACTCTCTGAAGTATATTTTATGGGAAAAACTACTCAAGTACAAGTACCTACATACAGTAAATTAAACAATGGACAGAGAATGACTTCAGTTTTAATGGTGAATCACTTAATAGGTGAGTTCCTTACATTAGTTTAAACCTTTAGATCAAAAAAGCAGCTTTAAAATCTTTATGCAAATTGAACAAAATGGCAGATTATGTAATGACTGGTACTACTGAAAGTAAAAATGATTTCTTGTCTGTGTTCTGCAGGTTCTTGCTTCTTTCTCAGTGCTCACATACGTCAAGCTCATAGCGAAGCACATGTACTTGTTTGCAAACATTACAGTATCGGTTTGCTCCCTGCATCTTGACTTCTTGCCCAAACTCCGTGAGAAGTGCTATGTTATGCTTGTTCCTCCAGTGTAAGAGCAGTTTCAAACCCGTCTCAAATACAAAGGATAGATTCAAACAGACTGATTTTTGTGGTGGACTGTGCCTTTCAATCAGACATCTGGTGCTCTGTGGGATCAGAGCAATGCCACCTACTGTTGAAAGAAAAATCTAGTCAGAAAAAATAACCAGGAAAGACACCATCAGTTACACATAGTTTATCTTAAATCCAGAACCATCCATGCATGTCCCATGAAATCTCTGAGGTGCGTCAGAGTAAATGCATTAACATGTACTTTTATTATCAAATTTTACAAGAGTAACTAGCATTTACGCATGTGTACAGGGAGGTAATGCACGAAGTCTTATGTTGTCTTATGTCATTTTATAACCTTATAAACAAAACCAAAAAGTCTGTCAAAGTGCAGCAGCAAAATGTGTTTACATGCCAGGAAAAAAAACACGAGATGATGGGGAAAGAGCAGTGAGATGTCTAAGACATTAGCATGAGGAGTTAAGTTTCATGACTGCCACACATATTCAGGTGCACGACTTTCCAAAGGAAAGTGTAGTCAGAACCTGGCAGCCCGGGAGAGTGGGGGCTGAAGGGGTGACTGGCCAGTAGCCATGACACACAGCTCTGGTACGTCTCAGGACATTGTGTTCTTTGCAAGAGAGGCACTTGTCTGAATAAGCAGTACCAGATAAATAACCTAAGGGTCGTGCAGGTCATACAAGATGATGCACCTTTTGCCTTTATAAGGTCACTTTTCAACACTGGACCGTTGCTGCTTTTCAAATATACAGTTAGCGTTGCAGATTTGTGTATAATTCGGTAACATTTCTTGATATTCAAATTAAATGAGTGTGTTCTTTTGGGCTCTGAGAGTATTTAAAACAAGACTATAGCATGACATAAAACTGGCTATAGTACAAGTCAGTGTTATGTCTCTATTGTATGTCCTCAAATGCTTTCTAGCAACAAAAAAATAATAGAAATATGAGTTTCTGGTTTCACGATCATTAGGGTTGCAAAGGGTACATGGTGGTGTTAAAAGGCTGTAGTTTTACTATTTAAAGCAGTGAAGCCTCTTGGTGTATATCAACTTACCGGTACCTTTAAATTTTTTCCACTCTTAATGTCCTTATGGAGTTCAAACTGCAAGGGCCCCAGGACATAAACAGTTACAGTGGTTTCTAACATAAAGTGCCTCAGAACATCCTGATAATTTTGCTGTCACATTAACAAAACAACATTTCCACCATGGAGCAGTAGACACAGCAGTAATATGTCAGCTGTGTGCACACAGACATCTACTTGGCAGAGAAGGTGAGAGAGGTCTGTGAGCACTGCCCATGATGCTGTTACTTTCTTTGGACTTAGTTTCACAGTAAAGTGTAAGTGATACAAATTTGATATTTGCTTTATGTCGTAAGTCTCAGAGGCCAAGGGTCTGTTTTTAAACTCCAGGGTTTAATTACCTCAGAGTGGTCCCCTACCTCCTAGCAATGCAAGACATAATGTGACGGTGTTTAGTTATGCATGTTAACCTTCATCATGCATCAGATAACAAATCAAAAGGCAGTGCATTATTTGCTGTGAAGAATCCTTGGACAGTGTTCATTTTAACACTTTCTTAACAGATGCATCTGTTTGTTTCACGCACAGAGTAAACATCACTAAGTTTTCTTTTCGTGCTCCACAAATTGACACAACATGCTACAAATGACCTTTGTTATCTGTCATCTGTTGGCATCCAAGGACAGGTGTAAGCGTGTGTGTCTCTCCCTGAGTGATTGATGGTTGGTTTCATTCCCATCTGTTTCTGCCCTGTCAGAGTCATTTGTTCTTTCCACTGTAGCCATCGTACAAGAGTGAACCCAGATGAACATAAAAATACAGGGGAATGCACTGCTTGGAGCCTGGCCACTATAGGAAAATTACAGGAGGCTTTGCGCAAAGCAGCACTGGTTCCTATCTATAGTAAATATCAGAAAGAACAACATGCAGTGTGGTAGGGTGACTTGTCATTAAATACAAGTTGACAGGTCAGCTCCTTGCACTCCACTGTGTCTGCCAAGTTCTCACCCTTCATTGGTTATTGCACCCGTGAAGTCAGACTTTGGCTTGAGTGCTTCAGTCACCCCAGCCAAACTCACCTCACGGTTTGGCTGAGGTCACTGCGGTTCAGTTTGCGGTCTGCGTCTCTGTTGTCAAAATCATTTCATGCTGCCTCGAGCGGGCTTGGATTCCCCCTTTGCTCCATCATTGGTGGATTTAAGAGGACAAGATAAGTTTTCAAAGTTTGTGAAGGCAAAGTTTTCAGTTCATAGGTTAGATTAACCAACTGTATCATTGCATCACATCACTACCTCTGGTTTCTTTGATGATTTTTTTTTTCTCCAGGTTTTGCTGCCTGGTGTAGTTCAGTCAGGGCTTGTTTAGGAATTTAAAATGGATCTATACCCTCTGAGTTAACCTAAATATACTCTATCAGTCAAATGTTTGAACACACTTTTCCATTCAGTGTTTTTTTCTTATTTTGTTTATAATTTTCAGCATTGTCCATTAACATTGAAGACATTCCAACTGTGAAAGAACACATTGAATTATGCAGTGAACAAAAAATGTTAAACAACTCAGAACGTATTTTAGATTGTCCAACGTAGCCACATTTAGCTTTGATTACTGCTTTTCACACTCATGGTATTCTCTCGTCAGATTCATGAGATAATCACCTGGAACAGTTTTTAATTCAGGAGTACCTTGTCAAGAGTTCATTGGTGTCATCTGTTGTTTTGTGCAGAGGAAGGGTAGGTGCAGAGCCAACAGGACCATTAGTGCTTCCACAACTACTGCACAAATCATTTTGAACTAGAAAGTACCAGCCTCAGAATCCAGGGACAGTCTTCATGAGAGCCAGTTTCATCACAGCATGTGATGGCTTTGGTAACTGTACGTGGGTACACACTAATGCTCTTGAGATTTTTCAGATTGACTGACCTTGATTTCTTAAAGTAATGATGGACTGTCTTTTAACTGGGTGCTTCTTGCCATAACATGGATTGTACAATAGTTGTAGTAGCAATAATAGGGCTGTTGTTTCAGTACCCAATCTTCCTCTGCACGAGACAACTGATGGTGTAAAGCACATAAAGGAAGCAAAATAAAGCACAAGTGAACTAATCTGAGAGAATGCCATGAGTGTGCAAAGTTGTCATCAAAGCTAAATGTGGCTACTTTGGACAATATAAAATATATAAATATATAAAATATACAACGCCAATTCCAAAAAATTAGCATTGTGAATTAAATGTAAATGAACACAGAATGCACCATCCATGGAAAATATTAGCTCCTTTTGAATTTGATGACGTCACATCTCAAAAAAGTTGGAACTGGGGCAACAAAAGGCTGGAAAAGTACTTGGCACAAATCAAGAACAACTGGTGGAGCATTAGACAACTAACTAGGTTAATTGCTAACATGTCAATGACATGACTGGATATAAAAGAAACATTTTACAGACACAGAACCTCTCAGATGTAAAGATGGGTAGAGGTTCACCAAACAGAGATAAAAATTGTGGAACAGTTTCAGAAAAAATGTAAATATGTTGAAGATCCCATCATCTACAGTGCATAATATCATCAAAAGATTCAGAGAATCAGGAGGAATAAAACACTAAGAGAGAGGGTGTGTCCAAACTTTCACTGGTAATGTATCTGTTGTTTGGATTTAATGGGATCATGGATTATATTCTACAAGAGCTAAGGTTAAATTGATACCTTACTCTGGTGTGAGAAAAATGTGAACCAATGGATGTTTTTGTCCGTGAGCGGCATCACATAATTTATCTGTGTTACTCTTCTCTTCTTTCATCACATGGATTTTTACTGTACATCCCCTTGGCCACAAACCACAGGCTTCCTCACCTTTCCTCTAATACTAGGTGCAAGTTACAGGCATTCAACAGATAAGAAGGGCATGTGCATTGCAACATGGTTCTCATTCACAATTGTACACAGACATTGTCACACACAGCAGTACCAAATGTCTAGTGGTTCAGTCCTTTCTGAAAATTAAACATGATAACAATAATTTTCATGATATTATCTTAACTCAAAGCTTAAAATCTTCCATTTTTCTCTGCACCCCTACTTTGAAACTTTTGTAATAGTCCCCATGATGTGATTACACAAAAGTGTTATGTCGTGTTATTATCTTTTCATAACAAATGTACAGTGACCATTTTGACACCCAGCAGGTGAGTGACAGTAGTGGGCTTAACACTTACAGGTTCTCAAATGTCTCATAGTCCAAGCAGTGCCAAGCCCCCTCCCCAAACACTTGACCCCAGCTGACGTAGGCTGTACATTTACATTTAGGGACACCGGCTAATTCCACTCTTAATACCACTGCTAGTGTGGAGAGAAGCAGGCTCCAAGGATAAACAGTGACAAGAACGATTTTGTTTGTTGGCTGTAACTAAAATCAGAATTTCATTTTACTTAAAATTTACAGAGTTGCACAGGAACATCTTTATATGTTCTTTGCTTTGAACACATCTGGCGTGATATTTTCTTTTAATTTTAATTGTGGCCCAGTGGGATCCGCTGAATAATAGAGCTGGCTACTATTTTTGAAAAAGTCCTTTTGTTGGTCCTTTTCTTGTCTCAAGTTGGTGTCTTAACGTGATTTCTGAATCACTGGGGGCCATGAGTTCATCAGTAATGTACGCAGGTGACCACAAAGATGGCAGCAACACAAGCTTTGACCTCATGCAACATCGGATTGAGTCACTTAGCAGCAAGATGGACAAGCTTATCAACATCCAAGAGAAGGTCCTGAACCGACTAGATGGCATGTCTCAGGACATTGATTTTATTGAGCAGGATATGGAGAATCTGAAGGTTGACAAAGAGGAGATCCATCTGCCCCCGAAGGTAATGAGTCAGACCCAGGTCATGGGGCGAGAGGTGAGGGATATATGCCAGGAGATGAGCACCATAATGTCAGTGGTGAACCAGCGGTCAGAGCAACAGGCACAGAAGATTGAAGGGATGGAAAAACTGGTTCTCAGCATGCAGCAGGTCATCAGCTTCATCGGGGACACAGTGAAGAGCTCACGGGTTATGGAGCTGATCCTCAAAGGTCCTGCAGCTCGAAAGGGTTCCAAACCTAAAGACAGTAAAAGCAAGAAAACCGCTAAAAGGAAATCATCTACAGAAACAATAACAAAAAAGGCTGAGAAGGTGAGACTAAGCTTGAAACTGACCCCTGTCCTGCAGTTGTGGGCTTAATATAGTAATATAGGGGAATTATATTTGTGTATAGATTTTGTGTTATTGATGATCTGAGAGTGCATGTGGAGACCAGAGTGCATTGGAGTGATAAAAGAAAAATGAAATACAACAACATACCGGTACTGTTTTGTAGTTGTTGAACATGTGGCTGGACATCCCTGCACCATCAGCATCACATCAGTATCAGTGTCCAGTTTGTTCAAATGATGCTGTTCCATGCTGACTTTGAATTCTTAGATCTAATTGGGATCTTTGTGTTCTTGGCAGAACATGTGAAAATGATCAGAGCAGCAAAGCTGACCATCCGCAAGTTCTTATGGCTACGACTGTAACTTGGCCTGTGCTTTAAATTCCTCACATACCGTAATGGACTGGGGTAATCGGTAGTGTCTGAAATTCATAGTATTTACGCATACAAGCCGCTGATAGAAGAAAACATAATTAAGGCAGTAAATTATCAGCTACTGTGCAAGAGATATGACACTTATTACTTATATAACTCCTCCAATTATCGCAAATCTATTTTTCATGGATCCTGACTCATGCACTAGTGCAACATGGTCACTTTGGCATGAGTCACACTCTGGGACTTTCACCAATGCACGAGAAAGCCAGTGTGAGGCCATGGGTGAAATGTGAGTGGCCTGGTTTAGAAATGCTGTTTTTGGATGGGTGCTGCAGTACTTACGGGTTCAAAAGGTCTTTAACCCCCTCATGGAGTGGAGTCAGGTGTCAGCAAATTATGATTATGGAACAGTCACTTTCCTCACTTGAAGAAGACACTTGTCTGCTAGCTGTACATTTCAGCAGCGTGCTGGTTAACAGTAGTTACTCATCTGTTGTACTGCCCTGCCCCTGGGCACTGTTCTCACCATGGGATTTCTTTGCGAATTGCTGAACTTCCTGTGGCATAAAATAGGTCTTCATAAAATTTCATTGGACATCCTTGGATAATGTCATCCAAGTCGGTCTGATTTAGAAGCTCCAGTAAAAGTCTGTATTTAACATGGTATCCACTGTTTCAAAATTGCTGGCATAGGTTCAGAACAAGTAAATAATTTTATTTATAGTGGTACATCAGGATGCTGCTTGTCTGCCAGGAGTTTATCTTTACTGCCTTGACTGACGTATTGGTTTGTTCCTTTGAGAAGTGTTTCCACTAATTGCCTCCCAATTAAACCTGATGTATTAATCAATCACATGGCAGACCATGGCATTACATAAAGATCACCAAGACTGCCTGGCGTTCTAGGTTTGAGCTCGAAAGTATGTCATCACCACACATATATCACTTAACATATGTAGCTGTAAATAACAAATTTGTATTTCTTTGCTACATAATTCAAAGGTTATCGTGTACTTAGTGAGAGGTGTGTTCTTATGCTTATATGAAAACTTGTGCAGGCAGGTGTTGATATTTATATGCAATTGAATCTGAGAAAGGTTTGTGATTGTAAATTTGCAGTCATATTTTATTGCTAGATTATATTTTGATGAACACTGACTTCATAACAGCCCAATGGTTTATGTTTCAGGAAATTTCTGTTGTCATCAGAGCAGTTGTCAGGTGTCTCCCTCCACCTTCAGAGGTGTGAGCTACTCTCACGTCATGAAACATCCATTCTCCCAATCAGAAATCACTGCTGTCTCTGGGGAAACACTACACTCAAAATATCAGCTCCACTGTTTACCTCACAACAGCATTCAGGGAACAAGTGTGAGACACCCTGAGTTCAAGACAGATTTTTCCATGCTAACCTGATCAGAGAGTGTTTAGTGAGTTTCCTCAGCGGAGAAATTTGAACAACAGCCTCCAGTCACTTGTAATATTTTCCGCTCAGGGTCAGCGTTACATTCCGTCGCTGAGTACAACAAGTGATAAGCTATAAATTTACTGCCCTGCTGCTGCCTATCCATGTGCCATGAATAATCAAAGGCATGCCATTATGCAAATCAGTCTGCGCATGGAGACGTACAATAAATGTGCTAATCTGTAAGTTGTAAAGAAGTGTTATTTATATTCTGTCCTGTTCATGATGTTGTCTTGTTTCGTGATGTCATTTTATCACTTTAATCATTTTGTAATTCATCCATTCCCTTATGTTGTGTATAGTACACGTGATGCCATCTTTATCAGGCTGTTTGTTCAACTGTTGATTTATTTTTTTGTGTTTATTCATGTGACTCATCATCAGCCTGTCTGTATCCATGCTTCAAATGTGACAATTTCCCATTCCATGTGCCTTTATGTAACACTACTAAGCTTTGCCATCTTGTGTTTTTACTAGAAACCTACCTCTAATAAAGCCGGTAAAGGGACTCCAGAGCTAAGTCCTGCATATGCACACAGTTCTCCGCAGCCATCTCGCAAGATAAAGATCCGTGGACCAAAGCATTTCCTCGCCTTGCGCAAATGCAGAAACTTTGTAGGTTTATTGTGCTTGTGAGTCTGTATGGACAGTGTCTTTATGTGCAATGTATCATATGTAAGAGCATGCAGTTTTTTATTTGTGGCTTCAGGCTGAGTCTTTGTCCATGTTGCTCCCCTAAACCAGGGGTCTGCAACCTGCGGCTCCAGAGCCACAAGTGGCACTTTATCGTCTCTCCTGTGGCTCCTGCGGTCCATTGATGAAAGATACACATTATAATAAATCAAAAATAAACACAAAAAAAAGAAAAAAGAAAAAAATTAACGACATAATAAACAAGACAAAATTAATGCAAACGATCTAGAAAATGAACAAAATCATCGAGATAATGGACAAGATTAAACAATCTAATAAAGAAACATAGCCAAAGCAAAATTATGAACAAAATTAAATTAATCTTATAAGACAAACCTGAGCAAAAATAACCAGGCAAATGAAGGAAAAAAAAAATCAGAAAAATGACAAAAATAAATGATTTTAATATAAACAAGAAGATGAACAAAAATGAAAATAACGAGTGCTCTAATCTTCAAAAATCAACAACAATTCACAAAAAACATCTGAGAAAATCACAAAAATGAATGGAATAATTTTTTAAAAAATGAACAAAAATGAACCAAACAGTCAGCAAAATGAAAGAAATTGAGCAAAAATTAACAAAATAATCATTACATTGAACAAAGTAATCAAGGATATAAACAGGGAATTAAAAAAAACATATTGAACAAAAAAATTAACAAAATGAGCAACACAGAATGTATGACCAAATTGGTGCTAACATGTTGCATGTGACATGTAAAGGCTTTGCATAATTTTGTGGCTCATTTGACACTTATTTTATTTAATTCTGTCCAATTTTATTTAATTCTGTCCAAAAATGCCTCTTTAGCTGGTAAAGGTTGCTGATCCCTGCCCTAAACTATCTTTACTTGAAATTTCTACCTTCATTATTCTCTACAAGAAAAAAAAATCAATGACACACTTGTGTATGAAAAATATCTTGAGCAGAAGATAAAGTGTTGCCATTTATTTTACCCATAGTTTCTTTGACCATCATATTATAAATAGATGTTCATGGACATACTGGGTTCGTCTTACATTATTTTTTAAATGTTTTTTCACTAGTTAAATGACCACAAAGGGAAAGATGGGACGGAGAAGCCCAGCTTGAGTCCGAAGGCTCCGAAAGCACAGAAGAAGACGAAACCCCCAGACACAGCAGGTAATGCTACATCTGTAATAGTAAGTCATTCATGTCAGTATCCCTTTACAGGCAAAACACAGCAGCATCAGGTTGTGAAATATAACAAGTTTAAGATCCTACATAACAGATCAGCATTATCTCATATCTTTATAACTGCTAGTGAGTAAATCCATGTTTTGACATCATTTTTGTAGATCATATTTCCCCCAAGAAACAGGTTTTGCTACTTGAAGAGGTGCAGAAACTCAACAGGGAGAATACAGAGAAATCCTGTCTAAAGCTGACCACTGGATATCATGATCTAGTGCCTGGAGTGTCTCCCAAAGATCTAGAAACTGATACTTCCGACCTGCAGGATGACGGCAATTTGTCTGAGGCTGAGAAGGATGTTGAGAGCGTTGGTGAGGAGGAAACGGAGGAAAATGTGCATGAAGGACAGGCAGAGATTATTAAGGAGGAGCCTGAGCCTCATGTGGAGGATGCAGTGAAAGAGAAAGAGCTGGAAATGGAAATACCACTGGAAGAAAAGAAAACTCCTTCAACTGAGGAAGAAGAAGCCAAAACAGGACTTCCTGCTGCTGAAGACACTCAAGAACAAGAAACAGCCACAAGGTAGTTTATATTTAACCACAACCAACCTGGAATGATTACTTAATCTACTAAAATAGATAATTATAAACGGGAATATTTTGCTTTTTAATATGAATATGTATAATGTAAAAATCTAAGCTTGGTATTTTAAATTTTGATTTGTTCATTCATTTATTTTATATATTTATCCATGAATTTTATTGAATTCCCATACGAGACAATTGAATGAAAGTACAAAATACTACATTTTGAATTAAACAGTGCAGAAGAATTGTCTTACATAATCTGCCTGTTTATGATTATTTGATTTAATTCAACTTTGTATAATTTATATGTGTATAACCAATTTTTAATTTTTTGTCCTGTCCTGTATTAACCCCATCCAACAGTTGTGTTGTATTTGTCTTAAATACTCTGGTATCATCTGGAAACAAAATACCCTTTTGCATTTTGGACGCATTAACACAATCACTGATATACAAAATGAGCGTTTCCAAGACAGACCCCTGCGGTACCCCAAAACTAACACTATATGATTGCATGTTCTCCCTGTGTCCACATGGGTTCTCTCCAGGTACTAGCTCCCACAGTCCAAAAACATACACCAATAGGTTAGCTGGTCACTTGAATCTGCCCATAGATATGAATGTGTGGAAGAATGTCTCTATACGTCGCTCCCATGATGACCTAGTGACCTGTCCAGGGTGTAGCTCACCCCACCTTCAACCTGTAAGGGGATTAAGGGCTTCCAGAAAATTAATAAATGAATGATCAGTGATTATTGTGTTACACGAAGCACCTTGAGCTAAATAAATTTTTGTTTTTTGGACTCAATTGTTGGCTTATTATCCACCCCTCCACCCCCCAGAAATGTGGATATTGGTCATGATAAGATATTGAAACTTGCCATGATAAGATCTCCATCCCAAAATTTTAGAGAGGTGGTACTACTGCTTTTGTATAGTTAGTGCTACTGTTCAGAACAAGAAAAGATGTGATAGCTTGAAAGTGTCTGAATCAATTTGCATGTTGGTGATTTTCATATCACCATCCTGTCATCTTTTGAGATAAGTAGTGATACTGCTCATGCTATTTGACCACTATAATATCTCCACCCTATTATTACCTTTTAAGGGTAAAGGTAGTGCCCCTCCTTGTAAGCCTAAAAGACATTGAAAAATCATGGCCATTTGGTCACTACACACATCTTGCAGTCACTGGTGATCGAGCAACCTCCAGTTTTAAAGTAGTACTGAACAACCTGCATACTCTACAATTATAAGATAAAATAAAGTATTACAGATGCTGTCCTGTGTTTTTCCTGTGGAGACCAGTTAGCCTGTTAGCTATTTCACTATGGTTCAAAAACAAAAAAAAACCATTTTTGTTCCAGCTCTGAGGACCATCAAAGTTCCTCCTCATTGCCAGAAGCTGAGCAGGACCAGGCAGCAGAAGTCAGCACAAGCACTTATTTGAGAGATGAAGAGAAAAAGGAGGACAACGAGGAGGATGAGAGTTTTGACTCTGACGGCTGGGCTGTCTTCAAGGCAAATGGAGTCGAATTTAAGCTGGACCTGAGAGAAAGGTTGGAGAGAGAGAGAGCAGAGAAGAACACGGCGCATGATGTGGAAATACAAGATGACGATGATGATGACTCTGAGCGATACTTTATTGGTGAGTCAGGACATCTGTACATTTGTTCTCGTGTTCTTCAGAGCAGCGTTGAATGCTGATGAGTTATTGTGATATAAACTTTACAATTCTTCTAATTCTTTATACCTTTTGATTTAATGAAGAGAAAGTAAAAAAAATCAAAATATTAAATTCCAAATCAGACTATATTTTCAATTTTTTTTGTGCTTTTGTCCTTTTCATTTTTTTTCTTTTATTGTCTTTTATGCTGTTTTTGTCATTTTTGTCTTTTTTATATCATGTATCTTTGGACGTAGTTTTTGTCCTTTTTTGTGTTTTTATATTTATGCCTCTTTTTTTCATCGTTTGTGGAATTATGTCAATAGTTTTTGGAGTTTGTGCCTTTCTTGTCGAATTCATCTTTTGACATCTCTCACATCATTGTCTTTTTAGATGCTTGGATTGTTTTTGTTTTTCAGCCGTCAAAGTTGAATGACATGATAATTTGACATTTAGTGTCACAGATGTTGCTATTGCCATTGATTTTTTCTTTTCTGTTTTCCTCCATCCCCATTCAGACACCACTCCTCCTCCAGCGGCTCCTTTCAATCACCGCGTCGTATCGACCAAACCCAACCAAATTAGCAACTTCTACACCATCAGCTGGCAGGAGGTCCTCGGCGGGTGAGTGCTTGATTTTTGAAATCAGTAAAAAAAATATCAATGCTACTGACGACTAGTTTATCCATCATAGATAAAGACAATGAGCAAAGGGGTTCTCAGTTTCACACAAGACATAATTGCATAACCCCACCTCCCACCTCGTCTTTTCCCCCCTGGTTCATAACTTTAGAGTCATTGCAGTTATTTTTACTTTCGGACTGAGAGGCATGTGAAACTGTATCTCTGGTGCCAGTTGGTCACTAATCACTAAGTGTTAATCCCAGTCTTCAAAGCGGAGACACAACCCAGCTCAGATTTAATGAAATAACAGATTATTCTCCACACGCTCCCAAAACTTCTGTGTTTGACGGCAGATCAGTTTATCATTTGCCATAAGAAAACATATAAAATACTATGCTTGATACAGTTAACTGTTTCTAGGCTCCCAGGATGGATGACTAGAGGTGATAACTTTGGCATACGCCACTGCAAGAATAGGATGAGATTTTTCCTTGTCTCTGTCTTTAAGGGGGCGTTTCGGCCAGGTGCATAAATGTGTTGAAAACTCCTCTGGTCTCACTTTGGCTGCAAAGGTCATCAAAGCCAGGAGTCAGAAAGAGAAGGTACAGTATCTCATATGAAGCTTCTCATCCTTGTAACGGCACTATTTTGATAACTACAGTAGGTCCGTGAGAGCCACACCACACGCTAAAAAAAGCAGTACGCACATACAATTTTTAGAACATACTAGTACATGACAAGGCCACTTGGAACAGAAGCTGAGAGAATTATTCTTACCTAGGTGATAAATATTTGACCTAGAAGAGAAGATGCATTGTCTCATAGCAGAGAACAGCTGACACTCTCATCATGTTCGTGTGTGCTCGCTTGTCTGTGTTTTTGTGGATCCATATTTGTTTGCGTCTCTGTGTTTGTCCGCTTTTGCATTTGTTTGTCTACACTTGTGTTTTTGGTAGGAGGTGGTGAAGAATGAGATCCAGGTCATGAATAATCTGGACCATGCCAACCTGATCCAACTCTATGCAGCTTATGAGTCAAGGAATGACATCATCCTTGTACTTGAATAGTACGCATCGTCTTTTATATTTTCAGTACTTGCACATGAGTACATTTTCTTAAACATCACATGTAATACCTTAAATAAACACACTTGTTTACTCAGTATGGCATGCATAAAGGTTCACTGTGTAGATTTTAGGGGACCCTAACAGCATGATATAATATTACAAGTATTTATTTTTGAGTAGTTTAAAATCACTTGCAAATAAAACTGATTTTGTTTTAATTACATTATATTCCGTTGTTGTAGTGGGAGCGGTAGCCTACAGCTAACTTTTCCTTCTTTCTTATTTTTATGGTTGGTGGCATTAAAGTGTGTTACTGCCATGCATTGTGTTGTCATCTTTAAACCAAAAGGCCCAGGAAAGAACAAATAGGGAGCTCATGTTTTTGCACACTGTACATTTGTTTAGGTCGCTCTTGCTTTTGCGATGCAATTTATGGAATGAATTACTCTATGCTGATGGGAGTGAATTGACCTCACCATGTTTTGCTCTCTTTTTTTTTTTGCCTATTTCTTTCTTATTTTGTTTTTTGTTGCCTATTGTAACTTCCTGTAATTGGTTTGAAAGTCTGAACTATCCAAAAAGTGTTTTGGCACTAGAAATAACTGAACTGCGGATCAGTTTGTTCCAGACTGAGATCACTTCTTTCGGTTAAAATGCTGGAGATGCTGCTTGGTATACTCTTTGGCTCCTTAGTTTGAAGCCTGTATATTTGATCCAGTTTGTAAAATTCAGACAGTCTGGACCAAATGATGTTCATGTGAAAGTGCCCTAAGAGGTCATTTTGTATTTTAGTAACCATTATAAAGGGATTTAAATGATGGGTGTTCAGTCAATTGCAGTCTGTCAATGTACCACCAGGTGCCCCTAAAGATACACACTGAACCTTTAGACTATATATGTATACTAGCAATGTTGAGTAAAACGTACACAAAACTTCGTTACATTTCTGTAATTGATAAAATACGTACATAACAATGCTATAAATGTAGTGACCAAATGGTGCTTATATGTTGTGTCTGTTTTTGTCACCTCAGTGTTGGTGGAGGGGAGCTGTTTGACAGGATCATTGATGAAAACTACACTTTAATGGAGCTGGATGCTGTGGTCTTCATCAGGCAGATCTGTGAGGGTCTGCAGCATATGCACAAAATGTACATCCTTCACCTGGACCTGAAGGTCAGTATTTTTCCTCATACAGCCGGATTAGAACACTCCTGAAGTTTACTTCACTCAGTGAATGTTTTTGTTTTAAATTTCAGCCAGAGAACATCCTGTGTGTTAACAGAGTGACAAATAAGATCAAAATCATTGACTTCGGTCTTGCCAGGGTGTAAGTAATTTTTTATTGTTATTATTATTTTTGTTGACTACTGTTATTGCACAATGTACATGCCAGTGATAAATGTTGTTCCCAAATAGATATAAGCCAAGGGAGAAGCTGCGAGTTAATTTTGGCACTCCAGAGTTTCTTGCTCCTGAAGTCATCAACTATGACTTTGTGTCTTTCAACACTGACATGTGGAGCATCGGTGTCATGACATACATGCTGTAAGTAAACACACCGCTATATGCACACATATGGTATTATCATCCCAGTGCCGATGACTCCTGCTTCTTCTTTTTAGTCTCAGTAGTCTTTCTCCTTTCCTTGGTGACGATGACAGTGAGACTCTCAATAACATCCTGTCCTGTCAGTGGAACTTTGAGGAACAAGAGTTTGTAGAGACATCTGCAGAAGCCAAAGACTTCATCACCAGACTTTTTGTAGTGAATAAAAGGTATTTCTCTGTTTTATGGTCATTACTCGTCTTAACTAACATTACCATGAGCCTTTGTATCTGAACAGTCTATTATTGTGTTGCTGTGCAGCTGGAGGATGTCGGCAGCTGAAGCGTTAAGACATCCGTGGCTGTCTGACTCAGCCCTCCATCACCGGCTTTATACAAAGGTAGTATCACACAATCCCCATGTGTGTATAAATTACATTGGCATGTTAGAGAATTCCATATCAATAAAAAAATCTTTAACACTGCTACTGCCATTGTTTCAAAGTTACCCAGTTACCATGGCAGCCATAATGAATAAATGATAAAGTTCCATTAAAAAAACAAAAAAAGCCCAGACATTACTTGGTGAAGATAATTCCTTAATGTGAGCCACACTTTTGTGTACTTCAAATGGTGCCTGGGTTCATTTGACCCATAGATGTTTTAGGTATGTTGCAAATCCTGGTGATTCTAGTGGTGAACGCAGTAAAATACAATGTGTAATTTATATTTTATACAAAAATTATTTGTTCTTTGTCATTTTAGTGATCTTAATAAAGAGAAAAATTCAAGTTTTAAAGCCGTTATTACTACATTTTCTATTTTTGCATGTTTTCCTTTGATTATTGTTCGTTTGTTAATGATTTTATGTCATATTTATACTTTTTCTGTTTTACTTCAGAAAACTATGTGCAGATCACGGCGATCATCATGTGTGCCTCCAACAGAAAGTTGAGGTTGGTCTGTTTTTATTTATTTATTTTGTTAAAGATTGTATAGAGTCATAAAATTAAACATTTTGTCCCTATGTCTGACTAGAATTCAATTCAATTCAATTCAATCTTTATTTGTATAGCGCCAATCATAATCGCCGATTATCTCTAGGCACTTCACAATTCGAGGCCAAGACCTCATGACTATACAGAGAGCAAACCCAACAGAACCACTGAGAGCAAGCCAAAGTAGCGCAAATGTTGGCCTTACTTTTTATTAAGTGGCACAGGCAGTTCAAATGGCACATGTTGTTGGAGTAAGTCCTGCTCTGTATGAAGGTACTAGTCAACGCCTTCTGTATTTGTATAAAGAGATCTGAATAAGCAATCATTTTAGTGTTCAACTCTGAGAAGATTGTTTTTAAATTTTCCACCAGGGGGAGGCATAGCTCAAATTTTGTCTTAAAGCAGAAAGCAGTGCTATATCTGTCTTAAGCATGGCCTTCATGTAGCAAATTACTCATACAATTTCCATTATTGCTGTATTTCAGGGCTAAAATAACGTGATGGCTCCAGCTGTGGCCACTTGGACCAACCCTTCTGTCCATGCAGTTACCTGAATGTCAGTCTCTGAGCTGATGCTGTGGCTGTCTCACTGCTGCTGAGATGTGATTCACTGTGGTGTGTTAGTTACTGGCAATACATAGGCATTTAATTGTAGATAGTTACATTTTATATCATATTATACTCTTGTTATACTGGATTTTCCTTGATTAATGGACAACTCAAACTGTATCTGCAGAGAAGCAACAGGTGAAAAGTATCAAGAATATTTTCCAATGTTTATTTTTCAGAACACTTAAAAAAAAAACTTCGTACATTTGTAAATCTTGTAATGTTAAGTTTCTGTTAAAAGTGTCAGAAAGCTAAAAATTCATCTGTGAAGGTTGGATTTTTTTGGTGTTAATGGATTGGATTTAATGTATTGGATTGTGTTCGTCCCGTGTATAGTATTTTTAAACAAAACATAATGTATCCTAACATAACATTAGACAAATATTATAATAGAGTGTATATAGCGATGTGTGTCACCTTGTCCTAATGAGTTAATTACGCACACTTTTACGTGACACTGACATTTCAGTTTTAGATGAATACTTGGTGTTTTTTTTTTTTTACAAATATGTCCACTGTTCTGTCATTGTTTGCTGCTATTCATTTTCCGCTCATAGTTAAAACTTTAGATGATCGCATATTATGCTGCTGTAATAATCCTTCATGATTACTGTTATGAATTTCTGTTATGAATGATATTTTTTTAAACTGTAGAAAAAGTTGATAGACAGGTGACAGACCGCATAAAATACTGGATGTGTTTTGTAAGGATGTTCAGAGAGGAGTTTGTGTGGTTGTTGTCATGTGCACTTTATAACATTATTTATTTAAACATAGATTATGAGGCTACTGTAGCTCGACTCATTGGAAAGGCTTGCGTCTGTTGTGTGAAAATATGTCTGTCTTTGTTACAACCAGTTCAACAACACAATTCATGTCTTACCGCACAATATTATTTAATTCTTTATAAAAAGTCGTATCTACTTGGCTAAACGTTGCATGTACCGTATCTGTTTATGTCACACACACAGCATCACTTTTGTAACTTTTTTAAAATGATACTGTTTGCTTGAACTGCTCCATCGGCTGCGTATTCACGTCACTTTAGATGCTTTTTCCACATTTAAAAGTTGCGTAAAATGCCTTCTGTGAAGGTTCACTATGTCTAGATGTATACACTACCTACCAACCTACTCTTGCCTAAATTGCTTAAAATGTGTCAGCACTATGTTTATGTGAATGTTCCACGAATTATTGTTGAGTATAGAGTGCAAGATGTATACACCGGGTGTTAACAATTTCAGCATGTATTTTGAAGTGTGCACGTACATAAACTGCCTTTGCACTTTAAATCAGAGTGTGTCTCCTTTCATTTCTGCTGTGCATTAAAGCTCAGTTTGACATAAACAGTCTATTACATACACAGCTCTTGAAAAAATAAAGAGACTGCTGCAATTTTTTATTGCACCTAATTCTACTTAATGAGGCACTCGTTAGATGATCACCTGAACCAAAGCTTTAACTCTTTCATGCATTAATTACTAAAAAAATGGGGATATAACGTGTTTTACTTCTTTTGAACGAAGTAGGTTATATTTATAGAACACATTTCATACACACGAGTAGCTCAATGTGCTTTACATAAAACAATAGCCTGAAAAACAGTCAAATTTGATGCATTAAAAACATACAATTTAAGTAATCAATCAAGTAAACCCAGTAATATAAAGAATAAAATAAAAACAAAGTATGGAAAAATAAGAAAATCAGAGTACTCCATCAAATATTGATTTCTGAACTTTTTCTAAGTTAAATTTAGGGTTATGTTATTTAAAAATTGATGTGAACGTATTTTCTTTGCATTATTTGAGTCTGAAAACACTGCATACATGCTGTTTGTATTTTGACTGTTTGTCATATTCTGCAAATAAATGCTCTTCTTCCTCTCCTTTCGGCTGCTCCCCTCAGGGGTCGCCAAAGCGAAATACCAGTGATTCGCATGTTTGATCTGGCATAGTTTTACGTTGGATGCCAACGAGGGACAATAAAAAAAATTTGCCATCACTAGTGTACCATCACTAATGTCCCATCATGTCATGCCAGTCTGACCACTTCATTTGTGATTATACAGGGTTTTGTGCCACTGGTCTGAATATTGAGAGCAAACAACAATTTATTGTCAAATAAGCAGCAATACATTTATTATTTTAAAGCTGCAGCACTTTCAACTCATCTTTACATTTACAGTACCATATAAAACAAATAAATGCTCTATGTGACAATATTTTTAAGCTATGCAAAGGAACTAATGTTTTTGCTCCTTGAAAGAAGTGCATTTTAAGATGTGGTTCAAAGGTTTGTATTTTGGAGCCAATAATAAGATGAAATCCAGCACAAATATTTCTAATTTTATTATCAATTAAAATGAGAAAATTATAAAATAGAACTCTTAAATAGAAATCTATTTACTGTATGTTCCATAATAATAAATATAAATATGAAAAATATGAATAAATATGTGCAAATAGAAAAAAGATATGAAAAAAGTACCAATGTTCAAATGCAACCTATGTCGATAACTTGTGGCTCCAGGGCCATATGTGAGTCTTTGGCCCCTCTCAGATGATAATAACACAAAAAAGACTAAAACAATCACTCAATCAACAGAAAACAATAAAACAAAACTGATTCAAATAATCTAGTAGATGAACAACAAAAAAATCAATAAAATGAACAAGACTATTAAATGATCAAAGATGAAGAAATAACTAGGAGAATGAACAAATACAGCAAAATTATTAACAATATTATAAAAATATCATATGATTAAAATAACCAAAATAATCAGAAAAGTGAACAAGAGTCACAAAAATTACTCAAATAATAAATTATCAGAATGAAAATAGATAAAAAATGAACAAAATGAACAGAATAATCAACCAAATGAACAAAATGGTCAAGTAAATGAGTATTAACCCAAAAAATGAACAAAAAGTAATGAGCAAAAATGAATAAAATAATTAGAAAATGAACCAAAAACCTACATTGTCTACAAAATAAACAAAAATGACCAAAAATTGAACAAAATTATCAATAAATTGAACAAAAACAACACAATCAACAAATAAAATGGATAAAAAGGAACCAAAAACAAACTAAATGAGCAAAAAACAAAAAAAAAAAAAAATGACCAAATTGATGTTAACATGTTATCCATTAAAACATGTCATATGTTGGGACTCTAGACACTTATTTCTTTTTTCTTTCTGTCCAAAAATGGCTCTTTACATTGTGAATCTTGCCCACACCCGGCTTAGACACATAGTTCATGGTCCATTTGCTGTTTCTTTTTCTATTTTTGGTTAGAATTGAAAAAAAAAATCTCCACCCCCAGTCTATTGAAATCTTAAAAATGCAAACACATATGCTTCATGAAGACGAAAGTTCAGCTGATTCCAGGAGCCTAAAGAACATCTGAAGGAGCCAGTGTGTGTAATTCAGCTTGTTCACCTGAAAAAATAAACTGCGTATGTGGGATGATGGCGTTGGACGGATGGGGCTTTGACTCAGATATGATTGAGTAAAACGGGGTTATCGAGCATTCTTCCAGAGGTCACAAAAAGGACTAGGAGACAAAAGAAATCAAGAAAAATAACGACGCTAGAACAGTTTGTGAAGAGGATGTATACATTTCAAGCTACATTTCCACAAAGTATACCTTCACGTTCAGCCTCCTCTGTCCTTTAGAAGCTGGTAAGGTCTTATTTTACCGAACCCACAGAGTTAGTGAGGGATAAGTGCAGACTTTATGGGGGAATACCGTGGAAAACATGTATTTAATTGTACAGAAATACCAGAGATGCAAACCGTCCCACCAAAAACAGAAGAAACCCAGTATTTCACCACGTTTACATCTACTAGTTTAAGCCATAAAATTGTAAGGGTTGAGAAAATAATTCACAGTGTGTTATTTTCATATTTATCTCATTTTGAATTATACTGTCTACACTGAATAGTGTCAAGAGAAACGAATGAGCAAGACAAACTGAGTTTCATTAAAAAAAAGTTTGACCAAGCTGAAGCTCCTTTTGAGGAATTTTTGTCTTCAGAAGTGAGAAGTGAGACAGAGAGCCAAGAATGAAAGAAAAAAAAAAGCCTTTTGGAGTATTTATAAAACATCATGTATCATATATCACAGCCATGTGGAAAAGATAATATAATAATAAAGTATATGATAACGTTTCTAAAGCAAACTAAATTTACCTGTCATTTACTTTAAACAGCAATGTCTCCACCACACACAGGACAAACGAAAGTCAAAAGTTTAGACACACCTTCACATCTGCTTCAGTGGGCTTTCTTCATTTTTATTATTGTCAGCATTGTACATTGTACGTATACATTCTGGAACAGTGCACCTGGAGCAGCCAGGGTGAGGAGGGGGTCCAGTTTGGTGGCCTCAGGATCTTATTGCTGCTTTTTGCAGATGATGTGGTTGTGTTGGACTCATCAAACCTTTATCTACAGCTCACACTGAGGCGGTTTGTAGCTGAATGTAAAGCCAAATGATGAAGATCAGTACCTCCAATTCTAAGGTCATGATTCTCAGCTGGAAAAGGGTGTAATGTTCTCTCTGGGTCGGGGAAGAGTTCCTCCTCCAAGTGAACGAGTTTAAGTTTCTTGGAGTCTTGTTCACCTGTGAGGGGAGGATGGAGCGTGGGATTGATGGACGGATTGGTGGGCGTCTGCAGTAATGTGGACGTTGTATGAGTCAGTTCTGGTCTGAAGTAGCTGGGCCGAAAGGCAAAGCTCTCAATTTGCCAGCTGATCTATGTATCTATCCTCACCTACACGAGCTTTGGGTTATGACCGAACAAATAAGATCCCAGATACAAGCGGTTTAAATGAGTTAAGGATGGCTGGACTGGATAGAGTGAGAAGCTCAGCCATCTGGGAACAGCTCAGAGTAAAACCACTGCTCCTCCACATTGAGAGGATCCAGTTGAGGTGGTTCGGCTATCTGATCCAGATGCTTCCTGGATGCCTCCCTGGAGAGGTGCTTCATGCATGTCCTACTGGGAGGAGGCCTCAGAGCAGACCCAGAACACGCTGGAAGGACTGTGTCTCTCAGCTGGCCTCAGAACACCTGGGGATCTCCCCTAAGCTGTTCTGCTTAGGCTGCTGCCCTGCAACCTGGACCTGGATAAGAGGACGGTGATAGGTGGCTTGTACATTCAGTACTGAAGACATCCAAACTGTGAAAGAACAGAGATGAAATAATGTAATAAACAAAAAGTGTTAAACAGGCCAGAACATATTTTATATTTTCAATTGTTCAAAGTAACCACATTTAACTTTGATGACAGTTTTCCATTCCATCATCAGATTCACAAGGTAGTCAACTGGTATCATTTTCAATTCAGATATGTCAAGAGCAAATTTGAGCAATTTCTTGCTTTCTTAATGTGCTTTACACCATTAGTTATCTTGTGCATAGGAAGGATTGGTGCAAAGTTACTAGCCTAATAGTGCTACTACAACTACCGTACAAATCCAGATTATGAAAAGAAACTCACATAGTGGCAATTTCTTAAAACAAGTGACCTCAGCAAATCTGGTGCCGATTTCTGATGAGAGACCATGGATCATTTTAGACACAGATCTATTGACTTCAGTTTCCATTTATTTGGGTCCAACATTTCAAACACAAACACAAATGGACTTCTTTACATTCATTTGTCCACATAAAATCATAAATTAAATTTTAAACAGACCATAATTACTACAACTCAGTTAAATAAAAAGAAAAGACAGTCCATTATTACTTTAAGAAATGAAGGGGACTGTCTCAGATGAGGAAGACTCAGAGCTACCTTTGCTGCAGAGGATAAGTTTATTAGAATTACCAGGTTCAGAGATTGGGGACAGTCCTCATGAGTCACTTTCATTATTGTGTTTAATTTTTGTTTTTTTTTGTTTTTTTTTGCACTTGGAGACATTTAAAGTTCTTGAGATTTTTCAAATTGACTGACCTTAATGACTTAAAATAATGATGGACTGTCTTTTCTCCTTATGCACCTCTGAAGGCCTAGCCTCTTTCTTGGGCCTGTTTTTTTTTAGGATTTTGATATTTATTGTTGGTGTTGGACTTGTGTTTGGTGTGTGTAAATATGACTTTTATGTACTTGTAGCAAAGATTATTCTGTTTAATTTGATGTGGAATATAACTATATTTTTATGTGATTAGTGCAGTGTTTGATGCTTTTTGTTGCAGAGTGGCCCTGGTCTCTGCTAAATCGTCTCTACTTTGGACAATCTAAAATATAACACATGCTCTGGTTTATTTAAGACTTTTTTGTTTACTAAATAATTCTACACAAGGCGTGTGGTTTTCCTTCTGTTGACTGGACTGGAAATTTGGTTTGAAGACGTTTTGCTACCTATCCAGGAAGCT
>JAQQAE010001694.1:0-24500 GCA_029823295.1 Pseudamia nigra
CAGAATGTAAAAAAAAAATCCAGGAAATCACATTGTATGATTTTTAAACAATTTATTTGTGAAAATGGGAGGCCAATTTCAAATTCAAATTCATCAAGGACTACATATTTATTTGCAGCCTCATACATCCTACCCACTCACAGTTACCATTTTAATAAAATAATTGACATTATTACCATTTCACCTGTCAGTGGTCATCATGATACAGCTGATCAGTGTATAATGACCTTCAAACTGACCGTGAACTTGAACTGAATAATCACACAAATGAATCAAGTTCAACAAAAAAAGCACAAACTTATCCCCAAAAATGAACAAAATAAAGAGGAAAATGACTGAAATGGAACAAAAAGTTGTAAACCCCACCCCCCCAAAAAACACCACAATAATCAAGAAAATAAATGAAATTGAAAAAAAAATCTCCAAAATGAACAAAATCATTTAGAATTGAGAAAAAATAGGTAACAATTTGAACAAAAATATACAAATAACATCAACAATATTATCAACAAAATGAAAATACAGTAGAACAAAATAACAAATGAATTGAATGATTGAGGAAAAGAACAAAGTAGCCTACAAAATGAATGAAAATGAACACAATAATCATGAAACTTAATTGAAATTGAACAAAAGGAACTGAACAAAAGGAAACAAATTCACCCCAAAATGGACAAAATAATTAAAACTTTAGGAATAAAAAATCCCCAAATGCACAAAAAAGGACAAAGTTAACAAAATGAATTAGAAATGACAAAAAAATCCACTATATTACTAATCAACAAAATGAAAAAGTCAAAAAATTAATGAAACGATTAATGACAAAATACCAAACAAAATTAATGAGAATGACCAGAATGATAAAAAAGAACAAATTAAACAAAAAGAAAGAGCATTATCCTCAAAATGAACAAAAATAAGCAAAAGAAATAGTAACAAGAAAAAAATTTCCACTGAATATTAAAATAGGAAAATGAATAAAATAGGCAACAATGACAAAAACAATTATAAAAATTAATTATTTGATTTAAGAAAATTAACAAAAATGCTCTAAACAACTGATTAAACTTAGAAAGTAATCGAAGAAAATGAACTCAACAGCAAACACAAACGTCATTATTTATGTAAAGCAGCTGGTGAAAACAAAACGACTAGAAACACGTTTCGGGTGAAATTCGGAGATCTCGTACCTCATTCTCTGACGAACTTGCTGACAGCAGAACTTCTTGCGCGTCGAAGAACTCGGACAAAGACTCTGCGATCGAAGCGCGGCTCTCGTTGGAGACCTGGTGTATGAGTGGACGGGATTCATCCACCGAGTCCTGCTTCTGCGAGACGTCACACGCGCAGGGATGATGAAGAAGAAGAAAACAGCATCAATGTGACGTCAGGATGAGTGGGATGCAACAAGAAAGCAGCGGTCACGGTTAGGACTATGTTCACAGCAGGATGAAATCATTAACGTGATGATGGTATTTGAAAATGAACTGAAATTGCCTCTTTTTTACATCTAAAGTTCATATTAATCTATAGTCTGTATTTATCTCTGGCTGCGTGGTGCATTGTGCGATTGTGGCTGCGCATCAGATTCCAAATAATGGCGACTGAAAGCAAAATGTGCGTTATTGATCAGTTCAAACTTTTCAAAGTTCATGATCTGAGATGATTTTGTTGATGCAGACTGCCCACGACATCCAAGACCACCCTTCACGTAGGAGAAGAGCACACAATTGTCAAACAGGACGATAAATCTGTACTGAAAGTGAAATTTCTGACAACTTTACAATTTTACAGATAGATGGATTGACAAAAACACAAGAATTAAAAACTGTTTGCTAAGTATGTCAGCTGATATTATGGAATATTTATTCAGCAAAGACGAGAAAGTGCTTCTCAGTCGTCTTTGTGAGCGTTATAAGGTAGGTGGGTTGTAGCATTATTAAACCTATACTTTTGTTTTACAGTTACATCTTCCTAAATGATATTGCAAAGTTTTTATACTGGGTTATTTTACTAAACACCAGCCCTGGCAGAGACAACGAAGGACAAATTTATAACATTTGACAATTATCTGGTTAGACATGATCAGTAATTTGACAGCAACCCCAACAAAAACAGTTTAACGCTATAGAAAACATAGATAAGTTTGTTCAAGAGAAAGAAAGTCTCACTGTTATCTCAGGTATCACTCTGTTTGATTTTGTGTGCAAGTCTTTTTTGGCACAATAAAACTATAAGTGATACTTTTCAAACCTTAGTTTCAACGTGCAGTAAAATATAATGTAAGTGGTATGAGTTTAGCGCTTCATTTAAAAATTAATTGAAAGTATGCCAAGTCTTATGTGTTCAAATGTAACCTTATTTGTGGCCCAGCTACTTCTTGTTGTTAGGTTTTTTCGTTCCTATTTTGGTTTGGGTGGAGGCCACGCGTTAACGGTGATGTCACGACTAATCGACTTTATTTGGCCTGATTAGTTGACCTCAAAAATCGCTTAAAATGCCAATCCTTTGTTTCAACCTGTTATTTCAGCTGATTACAAATGATGATTTTGAGGCATTATAAATAAATATAAAAAATAAAATTAAAAACTAAGGCCCAAAAATTTACCTTTAAAATTACAACTACGTATTACTATTATATTCCATGTTCACGGACTTATTTTTCCTAACGCTGTGTATGTGTCTGAGCTTGAAAACTGTGGGGCTGCAGTCCGCCCAGAGCGGCGTGGGGGATGTGAGGCCCCAGTTCAATTTGAGTTTGCAACACATTTTCAAACCCACTCTTATTCAGTCTTTCCAATTCTGACTCATGCTGATGTTGACAAAAAAAAAAACAAGTGGCGTGTTTAAAAAACTCAGCACATTCATAAAATATTCAGAAAACACCTGAAAACACGCGACAAAGAGATTAGCAGTTCCCACAGAAATCCCCACAGGCGTGTGCAAACCCCCGTGTGCTGTGTTACGGCTGGTGCAAATTAATTGGACAGTCGATATCTCAGAGGAGGCGCATTAGTTTTGCACTACGTGCTCAACAAATTTCCAGGGACATGATTAACTAGATCAGCTTACACTGTGTTCTGCAAATCCAATAACACAACCCAAGAGCTCACGGAGACAAAAATGTGTCAGGTAGCTCATAATCCTGTTCTTAACCATGGGATGCCACACAGAAAGCTCTGTTATTTTAAAACGAGCCCGGTCAGTATAGCGAAGATCTTCCTTATGGTAAGACACATAATCATTATGAAACAAAGTGAAGTGATGAGAGGGAGGGGGAGAAACATACTGAATGTGGATGAAAGGAAAGAACAGCTCATTCATTCTGTGTCAAATTCTTCACCGTGTGGGATGAAAATAAAGGCGGCGATAATAATAATAACCACAATCAGGAAGAAAGGAAGTGTAGTCAGTGCATTCCTGCACCCACCTGCACAGGGGCAGAGAGGTTTATTAGTGTGGGCTCTACGATGTGGGACTCGGCGTGAATCTTGCACAGGCGCTCTCTCAGCTCAGTGTTCTGTGCGAGAGCCTGCAAACACAACCCGTGTCAGCATGGTTTATAGGACACACCCAACCAATAACGCTAGAAATACCAACAAGATGAACGGAACTGATCAACTGCTTATTGCCACAGGATGTGTTCAGCTCCCTCCCTGATATATATCGTTAAAATGTGTTTCCTCTTTGCTGAAATGTGTCAAAAGTCAAACTGCTCATAGTAAGGAAATGTGTACAGCATGTGTGAATATATAACACCATGGACCTCATACATAAAGCTATGAAAAGCTAAAGTGTACTAATCATCCATAATATACCTACGACTGGTTCTGTGAAACCGGTAATATAGTCAATAATGATAATTATTATAGGACATGACAAATCTTTAACCTATTGAAGATTAAAGGCTGGTTTGTGGTTCTGAGAGGATGTTGAAGGTGCTTAATAAAAGATGCAACAAAATGAAAGGAGCATAAACAACATGGAAAAAGCCAATAATGTGGAAAGAACAGTTGCAAGGCAAAAGGACAAAATGGCTATAAGACGAAAGATGAAACTGACATAAAAGATGCAAAAGACGGGATCATTGTAAAGGTTACAAAAACAATGTAGGAAAAAAATTGGCATAAAAGACACGAGAATGTATGAACAAAAAGAACCAAAAGGATGAAAACAATCACGTTACATGCAAAAAGACAAAAGCAGTGTAAAAGAGGAATTTAAAACAAAACATGCACATACAAAAAAATGTCTTAAAATGCTGAAAAATACCTTGAAAGAGGAAAGACAAAATAGTAAGAATGGAAAGATACAAAAACAACACAAAAGACGCAAAAAGATGGACAAAACTGACATAAAAACACAAAAACAAAAGAAAAGAGCCAAGAAGATGCAACAAGACAAAACAAACAACATACAGTATAAGCAAAAGATTCAATGAGGTGTGAACAATGTAAACAGCGTAAAAAGACAAGGCAGTTTGTGGAAAGACATAAATGATAAAAATCAACATAAAAAACACAAAGATAAAAAAGATAAAAAAGATGCAAAATGATGTAAAGAGATAAAATCCACTGAAACACCTTAAAGGACAGAAAGTGGTGACTTAAAAGATCCAAATACATGAAAATGATGTAAAAGACAACAAAAGATGCAAAAAAGGTGAAACGACGTTAAAGATGGAAAAAAGACACAAAAGGTGCAAATGGATGTAAAAGGTGCAAAATAACTGAAATCACCTGAAAAACAGGAACATATGGAAATTACGTAAAGAAGTAAAGAGATTAAAATGAAATAAAATCACAAAACACAAAAACATTGTAAAAATCACCAAAAAACCCAAAAGTGTCATAAAAGAAGCAAAAAAGCTGAAAAAGGATGAAAACGACATGAAAGACGTGACACAACTAAAAAAAAGATGAGATGCATTTCATGATGAAATCTACTCAAATGAATGTGTGTGTGTGTGTGTGTGTGTGTTTGGGGGGGCGGGGGGGGGTTGAGGGTGTGTGTGGAGCAGGTACAGTAGCTGAGTAACTTTGGTGAACAACGAGCACCCGTCAGACTATTTAAAGACAATGAAATGTGCGGGTGTAAAGACGTTCTGATGCAGCATAAAAACTATGACAGTGAACACACAAAGAGAGAAAATAGAACAAGACTTTGGGTGGGAGGCAACAGACACAGGAAGCGGTGCAGCGTGGTCTGCTCAGGTGGGCCGCTGACACCGTGTCAGTGAGTCACGTCTGACAGTCGGTGTGGGAGAACACGGCGGCACAGAGAAGTCCCGAAGACAGCGGAACACCTAACGCGCCGCTGCTTCTCGCATCAGTCGCTGTGCATTTCACGAACCGTCGTCAGTGCGTTCTTCAGTCCGACGACCTGTGGCGAGGTAGGAGGACACGTCTCGAAGTCCAGACACTGCCTTAGTCTCTCTCGTTCCGATGTCAGTGAACCTAATGCTGACTTCATAGTGGTGTGCACTGCAACAGGAAGAGAAAATACCAAAATGTCAATGAGAGATAGAATCTCAGAAAATTAGATTGTTATTTCGCTTATGTTCTTTTATGACATTCACATCATCATCTTGTTCATAATAGGTGCCCAGAGCATCATCATTCACAATCCCTCCACAAATACTCAGCTTCATCATTTAGGATGTGCATAATGTTTAGTCATTTAAATGCTAATCAAGTCAATGGCTGTTCCCAAGGGTGAGTTTTACACAGAAAAAGCTGTAATTCTGATGCCATTATGTAAAACATAAATCAGCCTCATTACGTGCCATGTCAGTGAACAGGTACTCACGTTTACATTTCAATGAGAAACAGATGAAACTGAAAAAGATTGTGTCGCTCCAGGAATTTGCTAAGAAGAAACACGACATATGAATCCAAAAGAGTGGAAAGAGAGCACAGTTTATGAGTAATTGACAGCTGTTATGGCTGCACTACTGTCATTTCTATTTTTAAAAAGAAAATTACATGCCAGTCCTGTCTGATAAATGAGCTGGTCAGTAGATGCACTGAAAGCAACTGAACCATTTGATGAATGCGGTTTGGCAAAGCTTGCTGTTTGCAAGTTACATCTTGAAATTCTGAATGTGTCAGATGTACTGGGTAATTATGTATTTATTTAAAGGTCCCATGCTGTGAAAATCCATATTTATTAGGTTTTGAGGTTTATGCTCTCAAGGGATTTAATAATGTGCCACTATATTTTTGGCCCTATTTAGGAAGAGTGTTTCTCAATAAATAAAACTAGTTGTACAAATACATGTATGGTTGCTGTTCTGATTACGCCCAGTCTGTGGGATTTGGTCACAACTGGTTGGTTTTTGTGAATAGTCTTGTGTCTTAAAACACACTTTTGGGGAAGAACTTACAATGCCTTTGTGCAACCAATCCCAAATGACTACACCTCTGTTAAACACACGTAACCCTATAAAAAGACACCACAGCTTTGGAGAAAATCCTGGGGCAACCTGACCAGGATTGGGCCATTGGAATGATAGGGACAGAGACACCACCTGACAAGTTTCCAGAGCAGTAAATGTCCATCAGTCCACAATTAAGAGCTTACACCAGCTTTATGTACTTGTCCAGAGGAACAACAACCAAGTATAACAACCAGAAATGAGGAGTCATATATGTAACGCTTGTATCTCAGACACAGCGGCGTCGACTACTGACACACACAGTAGACCAGTACATGTAAAGAGGTACATTTCTTGACATTTTTGGTACTTTTTTGTTTGTTTTGTAATGGATTAAGATAGGACATTCATTAAAACCTAATGAGGAACAGTATATGAGTGGTCAACCAACCCCCAGTATTCCTGACTTTTTTTGTCCATGAATATTGACAAAGTTGTTCAGAAAACTGTCCATGAAAAGGTCATTATCCTTGCTCACAGGGTCAAAATGTGACCCCAGTTCACCGTGGGAATAATCTGCTGCTCCACCAATCAGGGAATATTCTGATTTAAAGTGGGCGGGTACAACACTGTTCAATAATATCTGAATGTAAGATGGATTTTCCAATCAATAAACGTTACTTTGTCAGCATCTGTACACAGGTCATCCAATAACCAGAGTGTTAAAGGTTCGAATCCCAGTCATTGTCATTGGACAGCACACTTTACCCCACCTTGCGTTGTATGAATGTGAATGAATGAGTGTTTGGTGGCCGTTGGTGCGAATTGGCCCAGGCTGCAGACGTAGTTTACCACCACCGGTGTGTGACTGCGGAGTGAATGAATAACGGATTCAGTGTACGCGCTTTGAGAAGGAGACTTGAAAAGCACTATATAAATCCAATCCATTATTATTATTATTCCAGTGACTGTCGATGGTTGATCTCAGCAAGTTCAATTCAGTATTTCAGAGAATTACTATGAAATTTAAGATGTCGACAGCGTTTCCCCTGAGGAGAATTGCCAAGGGGAAGTCAACGAGGGCAACTTAAATGACTACTGAAACACGAGGATAGACTTCGGACTCTAGGAAGTACAATGGCATTATGGGTAGAATCCCTAGAAATGGCCTTACTGCTGAAGCCACCTATGTGCAATGAGTGATAATGTGTAATAAAATGTGTAATAATAGCTAATTAAGTTGAGCACACTCCTTGTTGTATGGGTGTGACAGAAGCTACAGGACACTTGTTTTGTGATGGACATTACATGTGACGGATGTTACATTCTGATGGATATTACAGTTTTTCATACCCTCCTTCAGCCTGGCTATGAAAGTTTGAGACAGAATTTTTGCATAGCTGATCTACCCCCGGCTATAGCTAATAGAATGTCAGAGGTTTTCTAAATATTCCACCTCACTTCTGTGAAACAAAAATAATTCTGAATTTTTGTGATGGACGTCACATTAACCACCAACATAAGGTACAACCAATATTTCATCCACCTTCTTCGATTCAATATTGAACGGTGACACATAATCTCTTTTCCTCTTAATTTTCAGACTCTGGTCATAAATTGCACTGTTTCAAATGCAAAGACCAGACAATTCAATTTTGTTGTTTTTTGAGCATATTTTTGTGTTAAATTGCACTTTGACAATTGACAGTCAAAATCCATGTGGAAGAGGGATATTTAATCATGAATTCAACTTGATTCCTAAAGTTGGGGACCTTATGAATAAGATGTATCCTTTTCAGGAAACTGAAATTAATATTTGCCTTGCCATATCCCAGTTTTCATGGAATTGCCCACGGGATCATTAAGGTGTGAGATTTTCTGAAGTTTCTTCCAGGTCAGAAAATAGGAGGAAGTTCTTCTAGCAAATTAGAAATCCTGGGAACTGAGTGCAGCAGTATCGAGAGAGGCAGCTGCAGGCAGGTGACAGAGGATTACGCAAATAAGAGGAGATTACCATATCTACATTTATAAATAATCCCAAACAGCTTGGACAGTATGAAAAATGGAAATTCAAAAATAATGCGGTGCTACTAACATGTACTTTGTTTTGTGTTTCACTGTAGACAATATGAACACAACTTTACTTCATTTGAAAACATACAGCCCTTTCTCAAGTTCAGGTCTGTAGCACATGCAGGTACAAAGTGGACAGTGGCTGTTTGGGGCTAAAATGAACTAAAATCAAACTACAACAACTAACAAAAATGGAACAAAATAATCCTTCTAATGAACTGATCAATCTACAAAATGTAAAAAGTGCAGCCCACAAAATTAAATAAATGAACAGAATAAAAAATAGAAATAAGGAAATGAGAAAAAAATTAAGAAAATTTAAAAAATGAAAATAATCATTGTGAAAACTATCCAAAAATAAGAATAATAATCTCCAAAATAAACCCACATAGGAACAAAAGTGTTATTATTCATGAAACAGAAATTTTGGGCGGGGATGCGAGCCACGAGCTCTCGCTTCTGGTGTTAAGTGCGCGGCTGCAGGCTTGACACGCGTTCCCCGAACAAATGTAACCTGTCGTCCAGAGCGACTAATACATGTTTTTTTCTTCTTCATTATGCATTTTTTGGCTCATGCGACTAACATTCCAGAGCGACATACTGTATATACACTGACTGGGAATGCACCCCAAGTGTACTTTCAGTTTGTAACACTGCTTACTGTATGTGTTGTCTATATTGTAACCAAGCACCACCATCAACGACCCAGAGCAGAGTCAAAAAGCTTTCTAATTTGCTGTTATTTATTTGCAAAATCATTAGCAAATTCTTCTTTTTCAACAATGCAGACGGTAACTTGGCACTTTATCTATTTAACTTTATAATAATAGAATATATTTGACAAGCAATATGAATACAGGAGAGTCAGGCACCCCAAAACCTTCCTTCTTCAGTCTTTAAGGATTAATAAACAAACCACATTTGACGATGAGACAGAGATGGATGGGCAAAACAAAAGCCCACATTTGCGATCGGAATGATAAACATACTGTACGTACTTTTAAGCATCAGGAACTGAATATGACATTTTTGGATGTGCACCTCCCACAGAGGGTATATGTGCTAAGTCTTTTTGTGTGCATCTCCATAAAAACAATGCCTTACAGAACAATCGCAGAGAGGGTGTACTGCTCTGACAACATGATTGTTTTGAAATTCCTTCCTGTGTCATCATGTCTAGGTTTCATCTCCGGATGACTGTATGTCATGTTAAGTGGAAGAGGCACAGCTACACATGTAAACAGAGACATGTTTACTGCTCATGTAAACAGCTTATTCACATTTTTTTCCCTTATTGGAATAATGGGAAAGTGAATTTTGTGTGCGTTTAAATGTAGTCACTGTGATTTGAATGAGCATCCTGGATGTTTAGTCCTTCAGGAACAAAGGACGAGTGAGGATGCCAGTGTGTCATTAAATATGTGAGGGATTTAATCAAATGTTTTCACCTTTAAAGACCTTGGCATAACACCATTTCCAAAAAAGTTGGGATGCTGTACTCCTTTATGACACAAAGATGGGACAACATTCCTTTCCTAAAACTCCATCAACTGGTCTGTTCACTTCCCAGACTGTTACACACAGATGTTAAAGGAAAAGAAGATGCTACACAAAGGTAAATATCCCCCTGTTCCAACTTTTTAGAGATGTGTTGTTGTGGACACAGAGTATCAATGTCAACAGTGAACTTAGAAGTGCATCGTGTGTCGGGATGCTTTTATTGCTGTTTGATCTTTTTAAATTAAGTTTCATGTCTTTTATATTTTCCTATATTTATTCTATGTTTGGTTTTCTTATGTTATCCAAAGTGCAGTAGTTTGGCCTATTGTCATTTAAAATGCTTTATAAATGAAGTTGGCATGGTACTGTAAAGTGTCAATTTATCATTTGCATTTCTGAGAAAGGAGAATTTGATAATTTTGCAAATAAATTATGAAATACATAACATTTCCATACTGTCCAAACCCTTTTCTGATTTGTTTTTGAAGTGGTAAGACTGTACTAGTGATGTCTCCTTATGCTTAATGAACCCAGCACACCAGATATTAAACGACTGGCCACAGTCTTAAATATTGTGACGCCTCTAAAGGACTGTTCAGGATGGTTGACTCACAGTTGGAGGCTACACGGCAGAAATCCTCCTGCAGCTTCGCCACGTCAAAAGCTGAATCCATAGCTTCTGGGTCAGCTTTGTCATTGGTCAGAGCAGCGGTGGAGAGGTTGGGGTTGGAAGCGTGGAGGCGGATCGACCCGGATGAGATGCAGCTGGGAACCTGCAACAGATCCGGAGCAGGAGAGCTCATATGAGCAGACAATTAGGTTAGATATTAATAACATGAAGTACTGTCGGGCTTCTTTAGTGCGCCGTCTACCTGCAAAGTGTTTTTGACGTCTTTGTTGTAGTTTTTAGTGCGCCATTTCCTCGGGAGTCTTTTTTCTTTTTTGGGGCTTTCAAACGTAGACGCCTTAAAACAAAAAGAGAAGAGTCATTTGAGAGACTGGCAACAGAGATGAGTTTTTCCTTTTGAGAGAGTCTTTTCAAAGGAAACATTTTGTCTCTGCTGACAGCGCGGTTACAGGATATATTTAGAGCTTATATTTATATTTGTTAATGTGAAGGGCAACAACAAGACTGATGGTGAAAAACTTACAAAGAACACAGATGGTAAGCTATTTTGGAAACAGATTTTTATTTCTGCTTTTGACTGTTTCATTACTCAAAAATACTGCACTGGTTTCCATAAAACTTGGGCCAAGGGCAAACCCCTTAAATGTCAGAGCTGATCTACGTATAATAAGGGGCGTTTTCATCTTTATTTTCATATTAATCAACATTAGAAGGCAATTTATCCCCAGGCAACAACACAAAAAAGAAAGGTATAAAAGCAGTGGGCTGGTCAGGTGGAGGTCTGTGCTCTCGGAATGATTCCCTTTACAAAATGAGTAACTCAGATTAAATATGAGATGACTGATACTGTACTGGACATTTCAGTGGGGACGGAGGGAAATTGTGCATTTATGCCCTCAGTATAACAATCTGAATTCACGATTTGCTGTTTTTATTTTTATTCCTTAACTGGTAGTTTGTAACTCTGGATGCATAATTATCATGCTTCTGTAAAATAATGGCATTTTTGTTCATTTTCTTGATTATTTTGCCCATTTTTTGTCTATTTGTGGTTGATTTTGGGGACTGCATCATTAAATTTTGTTAATTTTTTGTGTATCTTGCTTCTTGTTTATTTTTCTGATTCCTTTTTCTTTTTTTATTCGATTTTATTCATTTGTTGCTTATGTTGCTCTTTGCTTGTTCATTTTCTTAAATATATTTTTTCATTTTTGGATAATTGAAATTCATTTTTTGACTACTTTGTTCACTTTTGACTATTTTTTCTTATGTTGTTCCATTTTGTTCATCTTCTTGCTTATTTTGTTCATTTTCTTAATTATATTTGTCCAGTTTCTTTATTATTTTATTCATTTTCACCCATTTTGTTGTTACTTTTCTTTATTTTTCTTCATTTTCATGTTCATTTTGAGGTTCTTTTGTTCCATTTTATTAATTTTGTTGCCTATTTTGTTAATTTTTATGTTCACTTTCTTGATTACTTCATTGATTATGTTCTTTTGTCCTTTTCTTTTTTATCATTTTGTTCTTTTTCTCTCATTTTGCTTCTTCTGTTCTTTTTCGTTACATTCTTCATGTCATGATTTTGTTCAGTTTAAGTTAATTTTTTTGTTCTCTACCTGCTTGATTCAATTTTATTGATTATTTTGCTCTTATTTTATTAAACTCTATTCCATTGCTACTTACTTTGTTACTAATTTTTTGATTATGTTATTGTTTTAGTGTTAGTTTTGTTCCATTAAGGGATTATCTCATTAATTTTATTGCTTGATGCCAATTTCACTGATTTATTTCTGGTGTTCCCTTCAAAAACGTGATAAATTTGTGCAAAAAATGTTTCCAGGAGAATCCTGGCTAAAAATGAGCCTTATGTTCAAAGTAAACCTACAGCCTTGACTAATATGATGACTAAACCACATGTAGGTGTCAGACGATGCTGACCTGCAGCGCCTGGATGGAGGGAGCTGAATATGTGCGGTGGAGGACTTCCATGCTCTGCAGCAGGTGGGAGAGCTCCAGCAGGTAGGCCTCGCACACAGATAAATCTGTGCAGAGCAAATAAAAAAGGCGGCAGACGTGACACGCATACCGAGAGCCAAGAAAATCAAGAAGAAGTAGCAGTGTACAAACTTCAAGCAGATTGATTTCCCCAACTGGTCTGGTAGAACAAACAGTAAAAATGGCTTGTGTAGCATAATGTGACATCTACTTATTCATTTCAAAGTCCTCGTAGGAGCCACTATAAAGTCCCGAGTCAGTGATTTAGCTGTGAGGAACAGGGACAACGGTGCAACAACAGGTAGATTTTAGGTCGCACGGGAGGATTCATGCACCTCAACATTAATGTGTAACTTTACCCTCATTCTGAGTTTCTCAGTGGGGGATGATTGGAGGTGTTTTCATTCAATACAATACAATTTTATTGAACATAAACAAGTTACATTTTTCAGTGTCTCCTCTCCTTCTGCATCAACACACCTCTGCATTCAGGTTTTCCACTCATCAAAGCAGCGCGGTAAGTTTTCTTCGGACAGTCGTCTCAGAACTTCTGCTGTTCTGTCATTAACTTCTGACGCAGACTCAAAACATTCCTTTGACACAGATTTGATCTTAGGAAAAAGTCAGACGGTGCTAGATCAGGTGAATGGGGGGGTGATCAAGCACTGTGATTTGTTTTTGGGCCAGAAACTGCATAACAAGAGCGTAGAGTGAGCTGGAGTTTTTTCTTAATGAAGATTGATACCATTTTCCACAATTGTGGTGCCTTTCTTCAGACTTGTGAATGATTTGTTCGGAAGTCTTCACTAAATCTTTTGTGCCATTTCAACACACATACACGTGGTGTGCAGTGTTCTCCATACACCTCAGTTAATGGACGAAGGGATTCAGCTGCTGTTTAGTTCATTTTCAACAAAAATTTCGAGTTAATGCATTGCTCAACATTTAACAAAATTTTCCAACACCCTAGGATAAACAGGTGCACTTTAATCAGAAGCTAACAGTGAACTGAGGACATCACTTATTGGAAACTTACTATAGTTGTGTGTGATTAAACACCATTTAATATATACTGTAACACTTACTGTGACTGTGAACCATGTGTTTTTTTCCTCATAAGTGCAATCTCATTATTTAAGTCATAGTATGTTTGCTCAAAAGTACATCTGTGCCTCTTTGAAAAACCCACTGCATGGTACCAAATGTCAACTCATTCATTTACCCCGTTCCAATAATTATATAACATTATATCCTTAATGTAATTTGGATTCCCAGGAGGATCATAAAAAAAGCGAATGATTAGTATCACAGTTTGTTCTACTGTTCAATTGGTTTGACCATATGGGCTCATTTAGTGATTTCAATGTCATTTCTTATTCTCTGGGCCTGTATTTCAGTCAGTTTAATACACTGTTGAGCTTGAATCTGCTTTTTGGTTTAAAGTGTCACTTCACCCTGTTCAGAGTCCAACATCTCCCTTTAAACGACTGTGAAGTGTCTGAAGGTGATGGCGAGTAAGGTGATTATCGTCCAAATATGTCCAGGGGCAGTGTGTGAGGAGTAGTTCAGGGACGTCAGGAAAACAGAGAATCCCAGACACATATACAAAACCATATAAAGACATTCTCTTTTTCACTGCTTTTACCACCTATAAAAGATCTGACTAAAAAAATAATGCATGTTAAAATCTTTGCTACAATATTTATATGGAATATTTTTGTTGCTTTTTTCTTGCTTTCCCACCTGGCACTGAAGTGTTCTTGAAATTGCTGATTGTAATGGAGATGTGTACTTTTGGTACACGTCCATATCACCGTTAAGATGAGAAGGATTAAAAGGGCAGAAAGCAGTGAGTTGGACAGTTTTCATCTGTAAAATGCTGATTTTTTTTTGCATAGTTGTCAGTTTTTATGTGTTATCAGTAGTACTGATGTGATTCAACACAAATGGGTCATATGTCAGTTTATATTCATGTTTTCCAGGAGCTTGTCGATTTAGATGACGTTTTTTGTTCATTGCTGGATAATTTTCTCAGTTATTTTGTTCATTTTTTTTCCTTGTCTGTTTTGTTTATTTCATGCATTGTTTCATTTATTTTCTTTTGTTACTTAAGTTTAATTTTTTGCTATTTCCTTGACCATTTTGTTCAGTTTTGGTCATTTTCTGGATTATTTCCTTCATTTTCTGTTTTATTTTGTTCATTTTGTTTGTTCTGTTGCGTGACTTTTGCTCATTCTCTTGATTATATTGTTCATTTCCTGCTTCAAACTCCACAGAAAACAACGGTTAGTTTCACAAAAGTCCTGCTCCCTGAAAATTTCGTCAGAGTCAATTCATTACTTTTTACATAAAATAGACAGTGGATGCGATTATTTAAAAACGGTTGCAGAAGATGCTGTTGAGACCCAGAAATTCCCTTCCTGTCTCACCTTTCGAGCACTTGTCCATGTCGTCAGACGACTGGAGCCAGGCTGCGACCTTGGCCTGGCTGTTGCATCCGACAGGGAAAGCTCCTGCAGAATGCACCGTGGACTGTCTACGTATAGACATGCACTGCAACAACAAACAGGCCCAAAGGTCAGCCCAATAACAATTTGTTGGCTTCAGTAAAAATGAGGAGGAAACAAAAAAAACATTTCACAGGGGAAATGAAATGTAAGAGAAAACATTTTATGAGTTTCTCCTTTAACAAATCGCTAGAAGTAAGAGTTGTGATTTTTGGTGACAGTTTGCGGTGTCTACCTTCCTAATAGAGGCACTCTCAGCCACACTCGGGGAGCTGGGGGAGGGGTAGTGTGGATAGAAGAAGGCCTTCTCGTTAGGATACATAGCAATCTCATTTTGCCGGTAGACTCGATGGTGACGCAGTTTGGATACCCATTCATCAAACAGCTCTTGCGACTTAATCTGCAGAGCACATACAGCAATCAGAAATCAACTCAAGGACAAGCGAAGTGGAGGGGGTGTCAGTAGTAAGACTGAATACTGAAAGTCGCTGACATTCACAAACTGCAGGGTCATTTTAAAGTCATTTTTAATGTACAATTAAACCAAAAGAGAATGATCTGAATTATAATGTTTTACTTCACTTCCTGATAGTCTTTCATTTATTTATTTTTTCTTTGACCTTCATTTTGCCAGGTGAAATGCTTGAGAACCAGTTCTCATTTAGAAACATAAAGTCTGCAGAGAATGCTTCACGTTCACCAGCCCTGTGGTTTACCTTCAGGTGATAGATGTTTTCCTCAGCATCAAGATCAATGCACTTGGCTTTCTTCTTAATAGCCATGACAGAGAGACCCACATCAATACAGCCATGCAGCTTTCCCTTGTCAATCTGCAAGTCAAAAGAGGTTAACACAGCGTTAGGAATATACTGGATTGAACATCATACAAGAACAACAGCATTTAAAATGCTGTAGTTTTGGAGTACAGTAGGACGAGCAGCACATTCCAAGCAGCTTGGCATGTATGGGCGGAAATCCCATTAAAACATTTTATAATTCAAGTAGTCAGGAAGGAAACTAGACTTTAACATCTCCTCTTGGCTCAAACGGTGACTAGTTATGGAGGCTCCCCGCCTCTTATAATAATATAATAATGTATATTAATATCCTCTTGCTTTCCTTTTCCATAGTGCTGTCAAATAGCATTGCATCCACCTATCATATGACCTTATAATCAGAGGTGGGTAGTATTTATTCTTTTACATGTAAAAAACAAAAGTGTTTTTCAAAGTAGCTGTTTTGCAAAATACTTTTTATTCTTACCTAGTTACATTTGTGGTGAAAAAGCATTAAAATAATCAAAAATAATATTAACATACTAAATTAAGCAAACTAAACAACAAATTAAAACAAAATTGATCAAGAGAAGTGAAAAAAATAAGCAAACAAGGGGGAAAAATGAACAAAATAAGTCACAAAATGATCAAAGACTCAACAAAACAAGTAACACAAAGTACAGGAAATAGCAAAAAATGAAGAATGTAACCAATAAATCTGAAGAAAAAAATGTTTATTATTTCATTCATTTTTATTCATGTTGTTTGTTACTTTCTTCATCTTTGTTCCCCTTTTTCATTTTGTGTTCATTTGTTTGATTATTTTGTTCATTTCATTGATTATTTGTTCCTTTCTTTGTTTTAAGTGATTATTTTATTTTTGCAAAGTATTGTTGATTTTTCTGAGAATTTTGTGGATCATTTTATCCACTTTTATCTTAATCTTGTTCATCATTTTCTTGTTTTTGCTCATCTACTTGAACAGTTTGTTTTTTGTTATGAGTGACATTGTTATATCTTGTTCATGATCTTGATGATTTTGTTCATTTTGTGGATTACTGTCTTTAGTTTTCTCTGCTTTTTTGCAATTATGTTCTTCTTTTTGTTGATTTATTGCTTATTTAATTCATTTTAACTTCTTGTAATGTGTAACTTTTGATGATCTGAAACATTAAAGTGTGGCAAATATACAAAAAGTAAGAAATCAGGAAGGGGGTAAGCACTATTTCACAGCACTGTATTTTAGACTGTATTTTATAGTATTAATGTATTTTCTGAGGAATGATGAAGAAAGTTATAGTTGACTAGGTTAAATTTACTATTCACAGAGACGAACATACTGTTATGACATAAGTGAGACCATATGTTTTCATCCATGGAGAGGTCTAAATCAGATTCCCACCTCTTGATCGATATACACGGTTTTGGATAGCCATCTGAAAAATGCAGTATCTGGAGCCCTTGATATTATAAAACACTTTCTCTATTTTTATTATTATCTAAGCTTTTTTTTTTTAAGAAAACCACGAAAGAAGGGATAACTCACTATGAACACTGATATATAGTGATGCCACTTTCATGTATTTTAAACAGCCAAAAGACAAATATCATATGCCAACATTTCTGTTATTTACAATGAAAAGCTCTTCTTTTTTTTTTTTTTAAAAAAAAGCTTGAACTTATACAAACCAGCTGAGCAGCAATTTGTCATTATGACCAGCTGTGTCATATTAAATGCATACCGTACATCAGCAGCTGTATGTCAACAGCACTAAAACTAACTCGTGTACTGAAAGTGATGACCACATTATTAAATTTGTTACAAAAGACAGTTCTGCAGGTTGTTGACGATTTCCTGCTGAGCTGAAGATCTAACTCTAAGATCACATTTCAGAAGATTCAGTGTTTGCATGTTGTGTGTTTACGTACATGAAATTTTGTGTGTTTTTTGAAGAAACGACAACAGTATGGTGACTTTAGACTAGTGGGTAATAAACCGCCGCTTGGCTGCAGGGGAACTGTTCTGGCTCCGAGAACCCTTTTTCCCCCATAGAGATACATGTGACTTCTATCTGAAAAAACTCAGCAAATAAACTTTTGTCATGAATCATTATGGTCTCAAATGTTTTGGACTTTCTAATAAGTAATGCGGTGGTCCATCTGTAACTTTTTGCTCTATTATTAATATATTACTGCAAATAATCCAACAAATCATTGCTGTGCTGGGGTTTGATTGACATGTCGCTATGATAACCCAACTCTTTAGTGAAGTTGGACCGAGTTGGACTTTCGTATCTTCTCTTTATTCAATATGGGCATAGTTTTACCTGAGATACACTCGACTGCAGCCGTGGGTAAGTGCTTACATTAATATGTATTATGACTTTGTTTGACACTGCATGGTGAAGTTTTAACGTGTCAGTAAGTTAGCGGCTAGTATTAGCATTCCCATGAGTACCCTGGCATGAATGCTCAGTTAGCCCCCCTGCCGTTTGTCCAAATACGGTTACATCTGACGAGGCTAGGCTAAAGGCTGCGTGCCTCGCCTTAGTGCACCCCGCATTAATTGTCAATCACCCTATGTGTATGCCATACTGTACACTGTTATGTAAGTTAAACAGGTGGACAGAGTCAAAGACGAACGGAGACAGCCAGATCTTCAGAGTCAAAGACATGTGTTTATTTGCGCGAGCACAAAGTACAAACACATGGAGACCCCCCCCCCCCCGTGGCAGGTGTCGAGCCGATCTCTTTTATAATTATTTTATTGCTCCCTCCTCTAACCTTTGCACTACTATCCCTTGTGTAACCCCTTTAACAAACATGCCACCCCTATACTTTCTACTGGGGGCGCATAAATCTCCCACTCTATGTCCGGTGCGTAGCTGTCACATGTACCCAGCCGACGAATTAATCGCTTGCCTTGTCGCGTCGTTCGACTGTTAATCACAAATAATTGCTTCGAGGTATTTTTACACATACGTGGTGATTCCCCAAATGTTGTTTTTGCGTTCCTGCAGGCCCTCTGCTAAAAAGTTGTAACTTTGCTCTGCACACGGATGTTACACATAACCTCAGGCCTTCGTGTATCCATTGACCTGACACTCCATGGCTTTTTCTCCTTACTGTTGTATAAAACATTTATATTTTCATACACATAAACACTTATATTTTCTTACACACAAACACTTCCTCATCACATCCTGTTTTTTGGCTCAAAAATGACAGCCAGGAATTGGCAACCTGATTGGCCTTAGGAAAACTGATGGGTGACGTCACAGTCACTTTGTCCCCTAATATATACACAGTCTATGCTTGAGACTTAAATATAGATCAGATTTACTTCACATTGGAGTTCAGGTGAGATCCATATCCATAATCACAGACTGTGAAATTGCCCTCATTGAGAAAACTCTTTGGATAGAGATGAGTGATCATAGACGTTGTTTTATAGACAATGTCTATTTAAGACATTGTCTTATAGACAACGTCATAAAACTAATTGTCTTATAGACAATGTCTATGGCCAGTATTTTCCAGCCAGATTTCTTCCTGCTGTAGCTTTAATGCTGTGTGATTAACCTTTTAACATCTAGGTCAAATAGGTCACTGGAGGCCTATTTGAAGGTTAGTATAGCGTTACGTTTGAGCTGTTAGAGCTTAAGTTGTTTTAGTCACTTGCTAAACACAGCAGAACTGGAAAATCTTTTCAAATGCATTCTGCCATCATGTTTCTTCCGTCATAAAACTAAACATAAGTTAAAGTTTTATGAAAAAGATAAATGTTAAAGTATCAGTAATGAGCCTTTGCTTTATTTTGGCAAAGGGAGTCGGCATCATGTCGTAATCCTGATACAGGATTATGTAAGAGCGTCAGATAAAATGCGTTGTGCGATTCGTATTAATAATGAAGAGATAGTGAGTGAATAGCAGCCTTGTGTACCTACAGACACAAATAGACATTCTGAAAATGACCGCTGCCAAGAATGGGAACGTAACAAAAGACACATCTGATTGGTAATCTGTGAACGACAAACACACATGATATGCAGCCAGCAGGCTTTGGTACTCACATCAGCACTGCACTTGCCATACTTCAGAATGCCCTTGTCTAGCAGAAAGTATCTCTGTAGGGAGGAACAGTGACAGTCAGTAACATACGTACACCTGGAAGGATGTTATCATGACACAGTCAGCCTTTGTTACTGCATGATGCTCAAATCTCTGCAGTGAGACGTTTGTCATCTCTGATGCTGACGTTTGTCTGCCTTTATTACTGCTTATCCCACTCATTTGTAATCCTTCTCCTACTTCTCTCTATAAATGTGTTTCTCACTGCTGGAGCTCGTGGTGCACATCACCACAATCAGACTGTTGAAAGCACAGCGATGTGAAACGCTCTGACTGTCAGTCAATACTAAACGTATACAGTACTATTAACCACCAGGCCATCAGCTAATGCATCTTAGGGAAACAACAACAAAGCGAGACTGTATCATCCCGGTGAAAGCTTTTAGGAAGACGATGAACAGGCAGTGACCCGGTCACATGTGACGACTCAGTGGGTGAAAACATCGACTGCAAAAGCTCATTCAATTAGTTTAAAACACAAAGTGTGATATCAGCATGTTTTTTGCCAGGGGGGTCGCAAACAGGAAACTGAAATGATCTTCAGCAGTCAAGTGCATGTCTATGAGTGTGAGAGGTGAGAAATGGAGCAGGTGTTGGTTTTTACCTTATGCCAGCCCTTCATGGGCCACTTCCTCCGCTTCAACATGTAGCCCTCTTGTTTCTGAGGCTCCAGGACGCTGCTGAAGCCTCCGCGCAGGCCCTCCACGATTTCCCAGCTGTCCTGTGAGGAAAATGCACCGTGAGGCCACAAACAGACAGTAGCCTCTAAAACTGGCACATCATGATATATGTAATAAATACGCTGCCAGTCAAAAATGTAGACACAGCTTCTCCTTCAGTGGTTTTGCTTTATTTTTATTATTTTCAACATACAGTAGTACATTAATACTGAAGACATCCAAACTGTCAAAGAACACATACAAAATAAACAAGCATGTTAAACAACCCAGTACTTGCTGTCTGAAATGCTGTAAATTGCCTTTTTTAAAGGCTAATAATTCTAATAAACTCACTCAATAGCCATTTTAGTGCTATTAGAACTATTGTAAAAATACATATTGTGACAGAAAACACTCTGCACACTCTTGGTCTTCCTGTCCTGGGATGGTCCTGATGAGAGCCAGTTTCATCAAAGTGTTTGATGGTTTTGGTGAGATTTTTCAGACTGACTGACCTTCATTTCTTAAAGTAATTATGGTCTGCCTTTTCTTTCACAGTATATATTTGTACATGAGTTGTAGTGGCACGAATAGGGCTGTTGATTCTGTACCCACCCTTCCTCTGCACAAGACAACCGGTGGCCTAAGGCACATTAAGAAGGTAAGAAACTTAACTCTTGACAAGACACAAAACATTTCAGGTGACTGGCTACTGACTTGAACAGTCTAAAAAAAAACATGTTCTGGGTTGTTTAACAATTTTTTGTTTACTACATCATTCCATACATGTTCTTTCACATATTGAATGTCTTCAGTGTTCATGAATGTTGATACGGTAATAATAAAAATAAACAAAAAAACACAATGAAATAAAGTGTCAAAACTTACACTATAACGTATTGTAATGTATTGTACACTTATGTTTAATGATGATGATTTATCATGATAAACATTATTCTTTGGTTTCTATAATGATAATAACTCAGAATTTATTTGATTCAATTTGACTCAAGGTTGTCTTTTTCATTTTTTACTTTCAAGTCTTTTTACATCTTTTTTGGCTATTTTCATACTTTTGCATCTTTCATTTCATTCATGTCTGTTTGCATTTTTTTATATCCTTCGTTACCTCCACCAGGGAGGTTATGTTTCGTTGGTGTTCTAGTATTTATTTATTTATTTATCTTATCTGCTTGTTTGCTTGATCACAGCAGGTTGTGAACCAATTCGGTTGACATTTTCAGGATAGGTCAGAAATGACATAAAGACCAGTTAATTAGATTCTGGGATGATCTGGATGGAGACAATTTTTAAAGGATTCTTCACCATGGTGAGTTAGGGCCAAGTTCAATTGATGCATTTCATCTTGTTGCATCTTCTGTGTCTTGTTTGTCTTTGTGCCTCTCGTCACCATGTTGCCCCTTTTTACCAGCTACTTGCAGACCAGAGCTGCAGAGATTCCCTGCAGGTTAAATGGAATGAATCATCTAAACAGTAAGACCAAGGTCACATTCAACAGCACGATGTGTTATAATTGGTGGCAGCTGATTGTGCTTACATTTGTCTTTTCCATGCAGATTGAGTGCATCTGTGTTACGTCTGAGCATCAGTATTTTGTAAAGTCGGCCAAGATTTAAGTGTTTAATTACCGACGGTTGCAGTGTCCGGTGTCAGACTGCTTTAACCTCATGGTCCCATTTACAGAATTAGCTTACCTGTCTAATCTGACTCTTTAAAATAATAATTTCCTGACTGAGATTAGAACGCTCAGATCCAAATCCCCTGCCAATACAGAGATTAAGCTGATATTTCATCACGGACTAATCCTCACGGCACTGTCGTGTACTTCGGCAGTGAGAATTCCAGGAAAACAGCAGGCTGCGGCACCATAAACAATATAAACAGAGGATTTTCTAATACGTTCGTGGACACAGAGAACATTGCATCATTTCAGGTTTAGGTCACATTTGTTTAGATAAGTGCTGAGACAAATGATTGATTAATAAATACATTAAAAATTCCAAAAATCAATGAATCAGCTCATAGGTGTTTTTCAGGAGGTTATATGAGGGTATTCTCTTTCCCCATCCATCCATTAATCATCTTCCGCTTATCCGAGTTAGGGTCACAGTTTGAATTTGTAGTTTGCTGCTTTGTACAGTTTGAATTTGTAGTTTGCTGCTTTGTACAGTTTGAATTTGTAGTTTGCTGCTTTTTAATAGTAGCTGCCTCTTTTTGAATGACTGGATCCCTAAGACCCCTGCTTCACATACAGTAAATAATGTCATCTTTATTGATGTTTCTTTACTTTTTTTTAACAGTTATTTTCTTAATTATAATCAAAAATGGTCTTTGTTGGGGGATTATTTTGTTGCCTCAACTTTGCTCTTCAACTTTGTCGATTTTGTTGCTTATTTTGCTCATAATTTGTTCATTTTTTGTAAATGTTTTCATTGTTGCCCATTTTCTTGTTCATTTTGGTTGTTTTTCTTAATTTCGCTCGTTTTATTGCATGTTTACTCTTTAGTTGTTCATTTGTCTGATTATTTTGCTATTTCTTTTTACAATTTCTTCACCATTTTTCTTTTTTTGTTCATTTTCTTGAATAGTATGTACACTTTTCCATAGTTGCTCATTTTGTTGCTTAATTTATCCATTTTTGCTCATTTTATCACTCATATTGCATTCACATTTTTTTCCATCCCTGTCCATTTCCTGTCACTATTGCACTGTTTATTGTTTGTTCATGTTGTTGAATATTTGGTTAGTTTTCTTGAATATATTGTCCATTCATTTATGATCATTCATTATGTTGCTCAGTTTGTATATTCGTATCCTTTTTCTAGATTTTTAGGCTATTTTGTTACCAATTTTGCTCATTTTTCTCCATTTCTTGATATGTTGTTCATTTTCTTGAATAGTTTGTAGCCACTATTGCTTATTTTGTTCTCATTCTGTCAGTCCAATTTTTCATTTTTGTTCATTATTGTATAATTTCCTTATTGCTTTGGTCATTTTTGGCTCATTTTGTTTCTTACTTTGCTAATTTTTGTTCATATTCTTCATTATTTTCTTAAATATAGTATTATTTTTCCACGATTATTCATCAGGCTGCTAATTTTGCTCATTATGTTGCTCAGTTTGTTTACTTCAATCTTTTTCCAAGAACCTTTTGGTAATTTTGTTGCCTGTCTTGCTGATTTTAGTTCATTTTCTCAGTTATTTTGTTCAGCCCTCCCTCATTTAAATCAGTTTGGCCATGAACACAGTAATTCCCTGAATAACAAACTTTATCCATGCTGATGTGCAGCTCTCTACTGGTACTATGGCAGCGTTTTGAGGTGACTTTCTCTGTTATCTCATAGTGTCCCTGGCTGCTCCTGTACAGTGTATTACATTTCTGGCCAAACAAACTGTATCTGAAGCTGCGGCCATCTAAAATAAACCCTGGTATCAGAGAGGGTGTGTCCAGTAGTTACTCCTTTATTCTGAACATCAACGCCTCCTCTGATACAGTCACTGCCTCAGAGCCTTCAAGGTCAAATGACATTTGAAGAGAGAAAGTGACATAATGATGAATCAACATATTGCTATTGGCGCATTTACAAAGTAGAATTATGTCAGTACTGTACAGTAAATTTGCTGTATATACTGTACGGTACTGAAGAAGGAAGACATTTTTTAATTTATCAGATCAAAATTAGAAAATATTACAGTTTTCTTTGGACAGCAGCATATGCCACTTATACTGTGTGATCACAATGATTTTTGTTCGAGTAAATGTAAATCAATCTTAATGGTGACAGGAAGGCAATTTATTATCTCCTGCTTAAACAGAGTTGTGGGGTGGGG
>JAQQAE010001695.1:0-24500 GCA_029823295.1 Pseudamia nigra
GACTGGTATTTGGAACTGTTCATAATTCCCTCCATCCTGACTAAGGCCCCAGTTCCAGCTGAAGAAAAACATCCCCATAGCATGATGCTGCCACCGCCATGCTTCACTGTAGGTATGATGTTGTTTTGGTGATGAGCAGTGTTGTTTTGCGCCAAATATACCTTTTGGAATCATGGCCAAAAAGTTCAACCTTGGTTTCATCGGACATAACACATTTTCCCACGTGCGTTTTGGAGATTTCAAATGTCATTTTGCAAAATGAAACATGAAACAATGCATGTCCAGCGAAGCTGAAGGCAGTGCACCGCACAGCACAGGAGAAAACACAGAGGAGATGACTGACAATGGCCTTAGTCAATCAGGACGCAGAACACAATATGCGGGTTCTCCTTTAGCCAATCAGGACACAGAACACAGTGTGCGTTCATATGCTGTATAAAAATATATAAAAATTGCACCAAAAAAAAATAAAATCCGCGATACAGCGAGGCCGCAGAAGGTGAACCACGATGTAGCGAGGGACCACTGTACAACAACTGAACTTTATTTGGGGTCAATCAAAGGCACTTTAAATGGTGACAGGTGTGTGCTGCCTCCAGTTTAACGTGAGTGTGAAAGTAACTGGTTAAATCCAAACACAGCCACATCCCCAGTGATAAGAGGGTGTGCACACTTGTGCAACCTCATTATCTCAGTTATTTATTTTTAATTCACCTCCTTGAAAGATTTCAGTGTGTTTTTCAGTTGTGTTGCAGAGGCTATAGGTCACATTGAAGGTGGAAAAAGTTGTGAATTTATTTATCTTGTTGTCACCTTTTTACCTCACAAAAACCTGCCATTTGAACAGCAGTGTGTAGACTTTTGAGATCCACTGTACAGGATGGTGCGTCCTCAGAGTTGAGACAGCCATCCTTGATCAGACCTGTCTCCACCACCTCCTCCATAGTGTTTTCCTTCTTGTCCTGTGTCAGAATTTTGCTTGTTTGTTGGTTTTGGCATTGACTGCCTCCACGGCCCTCACTGGTTTGACCCCGCCCCGGGAGAATTGGATCACACCTTCCACAGGAGTCAGCTGTCAGATGGTGAGCTGCACCTGCTGTATTTAGCAGGGTGGGCCCATTGCCGCTGCTGCCATCCGACCAACGCTGGAGCACATAATTCGTGGCTCAAAGATGATTAGGCTGTTCACTCATGGCCATACACACAACAGACGACTGTTTCTTGCTCCTTCCCTCCTCCTCGTCCATGTGAAGCTGTCTCACCTAGAGATGAGGAAATGGCTGAAGCCAACCACCATCCAACTCATTCAACCAACAGGTCTGATGCCAAAAATGACCCGTCGCTATTAGCTGTTCAAACATTACCCTCACACATCATTTCAATTCAATTCAATGGACGCAGTGAAAGCAGGTTAAATCTACAAGCACAGTGTATTCCAGTGGAGAAAGAGAACTGCGTTAGGCCTTTCAGGTTGTCTGTACAGTGAATGAAATTACTGTAGTTTTACATATAGAAGTAGATTTAGTTACAGGTAATGAAGCTGCAAAGGCTTCTTTGGTCTCATATGAAGATTGCAGTGCAAATGTAAAATCACTGTTTTGACAGAAGACCTTGAAAATGCTGCTCACGGCTGCTGCCACTGTCTTAAAATGACCTGGTACTTCATGGAGCATTCCAGTTTGTTCCAAATGCCTGCCCTCTCTCCAGCCATACAGACCTGTGTGCAAAATCCAAAACCAGAAACAATCTCTTGCTAAGCATATGGTTGCTGTGACAGGTCATCTCTTTAATAAAACACATGCAAATAGATGAAGGAAAAGCAAATGATGAAACCATCTTCCCCAATCGGCAGAAACTCACAACAGATTTAATCATGCAAAAGCACGTGCAAGTGTTGTGAAACTGATGCAAAGCTGTCACAATTAGCTTTTACTTCACCTGTTTCCATGCGCTATCTATCTTAAAGTGCAACACACTGAACTTTTCTGACCATTGTTAAAAGTCTTGTAAAATTCAGGAAACTCTCATAAATGTTTTAATTTTGCACAATTTACAAATATGATAAGCTAGAAAGCACTCAGAGAGCCCAGACCTCAGCCAAGGCAGCTCACTGCGTAGTGTGGTTACCCAAAACTATCCTCCATAGTATTGTTACATCCAGCATAAATATTCCTAGATTGTTTTTCCCCTTATTATTTAATTCCTTGACCTTGAAAACCCAGTCATAGCTTTTAGAATTGCACTGATATCACAAATAGTTCATTAGCTATTTCTGGAAAATTGTATTTTTATGATGGCGGATTTCTTCTGGATCTAGCTTCACAAATATTGAAGATACACCGAATATACTGGCACTGTAGTGAATCAGCTGCCTTTCAGCGACAATTTGATGTTAGCTAAGTGTGTCGCTTTTCTGTTACCTCACTGTAGCACATTTCCTATAAGCCTTATAAATATGAGCAACCTCGATCACCTTCTTCAAATCCTCCAAGCATTTTTTGTAATGTTACCAACAAAAAAAAATGAAAGTTATATCTCACAGTAGTAAACAAAAACTTTTAAAAATTCCTAGATCCAGACTGTGATCCGAAACACCCCCAAAATCTAATCCATTGTTTGTGTACAGGTTATAATCTTACATTAAAGGACAGAATAGATTAAAATGTTTCATTTCATTCACTTGTTTAGTTTTTTCTTGATTATTTTGTATATTTTGTTGCTCATTCTCTTCTTTTTTGTTACATTTTTCTTGATTATTTGTCACATTTTTTTTTTTTTACATATTTTTGCTCATTTTGTTTTTTCTTGTGCATTTCTGTTCACATTCTTGATTATTTTGATCAATTCTACTACAGTTTTTTTTACCCATCTTCTTAATTGTTTTCTTCTTTTTAATTTTGTTCACAATCTTATTCATTTTGTACTCATTTTATTAATTTTGTTCATTCTTTCCCTCATTTTATTAATTAATTTGTTCATTTTTTCCCCTCATTTTATTAATTATTTTGTTCATTATTACTTATTCAATTGTTCAGACAAAATCTATGGCCAAAATCTACACCTTTGCATTTATCATACAATATAAAATCTATTATTTCAGTGTAGGATTAATTTCCATGTTGGTCATTACAAGTTCATTTTGATTTCATTTCGTTCTTGGTGGTTTTTGTTCATGTTTTGGTTTCTCATCCAAGAATGGCATAAATTAACGCACTTACCATATAGAGATATTTGAGATTCAATGCTGAAAATGTCCAGAGACCCCCCCCCCCCCTCCCCCGGTCACCAGGTGAAGGTGTCTTACCGTTACATCCAGGTGACAACAGGTCACACAGGTGAGTGCGCGCAGTGGAGGAAGTTTTTTTTCTGGTTAGACTGTAAAACTTGTTAACGCACAGTCTATATGGGTAACACCCCCTCGGCTCCCTCCCGCTCCCCTCGCCTCTCCTGGAGCCGCACTGAGCTGTGGGGCAGGGACATTCCTGCTTTGACGACCAGCCTCGGCGCTGCCATGATTTGCTGAGCAATTCGACACTGGCTTCAAAGATGCGTGTGTGGAAGAGGCAGCGGTAGAGAGGGAGCCCCGAGCCGAACAGAGAGCCCACCACAGGACGCACACACACAGAGCCCGGACCTGGCGCGATTACCCGCACACACGGACTCAAAACTTTACAAACAGAACTTTTCCAACACTTCAGCTCGACGATTCTACCCACGGGGAGGTGACGCACCTTGGCCCAGGAGCCTGCGCTGCCTCAGCGGGTCTAAAAGCTGCCTGTACGCCCCTCCACCTCCGGCTGTGTTCATGTTTCTCCCGTCGTCTCGCACTTTGAGCCCGTGTCTAATGGAGGGCCCCGTACGGATTTGCCACCAGAAGAATGCGTTTTGCTGCTAATTCAGCCGTCGGCTCACAGCTTTTGCCCTTCTGTACGAGAGGTAAGGAGACGGAGGGGAGACGGGAGAGAGGAGTCCGGCTGCCAGGCAGGCAGGCAGGCAGGCTGGGACGGGGCTGGGGGAGGCTTCCGCGGAGCCAGCTGGGCTTCGGTGGCAGTAACAATAGAAAGGGTGAAGCGTAAAGCATATGGTTCCACACGGTGCCGGTTTCATCCCAGGCATGTCCGTGATTTGTGAAGTTTGTGTTGGGTGAAGGTGGAGACCTGCGGCTCGGAGCGGCGGTACACGCGGGTCCGGGGCAGCCTGGAGCCCGGACACTGATGTGATGTATCACCGTCCACTTAATACATCATGTGTGTAACTACGTGTACATTACACAGTCTTAAGTCAAAACTAAGATTCGTGTTAGTGTCTATATTCACAAACACGTTTACATAAAGTGACATTTGTCGAACAATAGTTTGTCAGTGACCGTTAAGTGTTTTTGGAAAAGTCAGAATTCAAGCTAGCAGCACTTTTTTTTTTGCTATCAAGCTAGCTATATTACACCTTAAACATCACATTTAAAGCGACATTATTGGGCTGTTATGTCATTTAGTTTAATTTTATTGTCAGTGGAGTGGAGGAAATAAACGAACAGCCCAAATATTTGTTTGGTAAACTGCTCCGGCAGCTCAGGAACCCGACGACACTTCACTTTAGCATCCCGGTTGAAAACAGATGGCCTGCGGGCTGCATTTCTGCTTTCAAAGACGAAAGAGCATTTTTAAAAATAGCAAATATGCCAGGCTACTTCGGTGTCAGACTCATAAAAGGTGAAAATGGACGGTATAGGTGAAACATCACTTTGTTCTAAAGTTAAACTTTTATTACGGGGCTGTTTCAGGAGCCAGTTTTATGCCACATTTACCTCTGTGCAGAAACACGGCGGCTTAGACTAATATTTAAAGTGATTTTTCCCTCTCCTTCTCAAAGACAGAGAGCCTTTATTGTTTTAGATAAATCCCCCGGGGGTGTCATAAATGTGGGTTTGGTAAATCTATGTTCGCAGTGCTGGAAGTGCGCAAGTTCACAAATCAGTGCAAGGCACACAAAAGCAACTGTACCTTTTTGTTTGAATGAAAGTGTCAGTGTATTTGCACTGAATTCTGACATGCAGTGTTAGTTTAGCCAAGCAAAAGATTAACACACTGTCTGACTAAAATCCACAGTAAATGTGTTAATTTTTGCTCAGATTAAAATGTTCTCCCAGTAGAAAATGCCCTTTACTCTTATCTCTTCATCGTGGGATATTATGATGAAAATAAATTTTAATGTCATTTAGGTCTGTAAATGTTGAAGATCCATGAAATGTGTGGGCACATTACTGAATGAACAGAGTTTCCACTACAGTTTGGTGTCAGTTTCATGTCTATAGCTTTATTTGCTTTCATACAGTAGCTATTTTAACTCGACTCCTGTGAGTACAAGCATTCTGGATCACTGTATCCAGAATATTGCCCACATCTGGATCAAACTTTGGAGTTTGATAGAATATGTCATGGTGTTATCCTATGTTTTTTTTACTAAATTTTCTGGGTGTTATTTGTGGCATTGCAAGGACAAATGTTGAATTTGGCCGTAACTCTCAATGGCAAAGAAACCTTTAAAAATCCTCTGGATGACAATGATCCAGTCCTTAAAACTTCATCCAAATCTGTTCATAACTTTTCCAGTTATGTTGTGATGAAACAGTTAAAACTGATTTAGATGTAGAGGGTTGTGTGGGTTTTTTTTTTTGCCCGTGACAAGATGTTCCTGTGCACAAGTGAAACAGACAACAAAGTAAAAGTAATGATGTGGCGACAGAAACAATCCCCTTCCTTTTTTTCCTCTTCAAGTAATTTCCTTCTTTCACCCCTATCATCAGAGCTCCACAAAGTCTTCTGTTACATAGGGGCAACTATGAGAAAACTGAACACTTAAAAGTTATTGAGAACAAAGTCTTGAAGGCTTGACATCCAGTCCGTAGGACACACACGGCTGCTCTCAGATAAAATACGTTCAAGTTCAAACAGTTGCTCGTGCATTGTTGCGACAGTGGGGGGACAAGGAGACACTTCCGATGGCTTTTGGATCCTTTTAGTGCTCCTTGATATTGGGTTGAGCTTTTGACAGTGGCGGAGAGATTTTCTCTCTTTGTGCTTGTGCTCAGACACTGAGCGTTCACTTCCAAGGTTAAATCCTCCTTTAGGTTTGATACAGTCTATTCCAGAAGGTTTTTGTGTTACAATTGATTTTTTTTTTGCACGTTTTCTCCTATCTCCTTCCTTTTCTCCTACTTTAATATGTCAGTTTGTGTGGAAAAGTCTTTTAGACTCTTCAACATTGTGTATCTTTGGCCAGTGCTGGTGTTAAACAAAGGCCGAGAAAATATTTTAACTCATGCTGTTCCCTTCATAGAGCTCTGATTTTGCTGTCAAGCCTTTTGTCTCAAAAGAAAACACTCAAATAGACTGTGAGCTCCGAGTTACATCAGTAAAACAAGCTGCATTTTAAGCCAAAGGAGTATTTTTAGTATAACTGACTGCTTCGTTAATGTGTGGGATTTTCCCCATAGAAACACAGAGCCTCCAAATGTTTTTTTTTTTTTTTTTTTTTAGTATTCAGTGTGTTTTTGTGACTAGTAGGGAAATTAAGTAACCATTAGTGGCCAGGCTCTTATCAGACAGACTCGAACAAAGCACAGCGTTGCCATTAAACGAACTCGAATAATGTTCGAGCCATTAGTGTGCTGGCTAATGATAAACACATGTTGCTGTTGGAGAACTATGTTAAGTGGGCAATTTGAATGTAAGCATGTTTAATGATACCAGGCCGTCCACTCATAATGGCTTTCTTGATTTCTTTTTTTTTTCTGATGCAGAATAATCCCACAGCTACAACACAACGTGATGAATAGTAGCTGATAAATAAAGTTAAATCCAGGGAATGAGACCATGCACCAGTTCAAATCTTTGGGTTTTGGCACGAAAACCTTCAAAATCTTAAGATATTGGTGGATAAAATGACAGAGAAATTTTGATAAGTCATTCATCTGTTAAGCAATATAATGAGCAAGTGTGGTAGTGTGCTGCCATTGTAGTGTTCTGTGTGTTATTATAAATGACTGTAATGTGGAGACAGATAAATGTAATCAGTTTGAGCAATGGCAGGATGGTGTAAAATATACACAATCTACCAAAATATGAGATGGATCTTCTGTCTTTGAATAAAAATAAGTTATTTTAAGTTATTTTGGGACGTATTAGTTTGTTGTAGATGTAGGTCAGCTCTACCAGGTTGCAATGTTAGTTTTTGGCTATTTTTCACCATTTGGGGTTGTGATTGGCTGTCATCTCAGCCACTACCCTTTTTATGCTCCATATAATACAATGGCAATCCATGTAGTACACTTTTATATTGCCTTAAATAACATTAACTGAATAATGTTTTGGTATTAGGTGTTATTTAAGCTATATTTATCAGCTAAAGCACTTAAAATGCTTGTTCTGCTTTTTGATTTGCAGTGTCTGTCCCATAAAGAGGAGTTAAAAGCAACATCATTTGTGTGTTTTCCTCTAGAAATCACCCTTTAAACTTAAAGTAACATATTGACATTCACTGTGATAACATTTTAATTTCATTTAGAGCCATACTGCCTGGTCTGAGCTCTAAAGTCTCACTGTGTTGTTATAAAGTCCACAGTTGACTCTTCATTCAGGTGTGGCACCTGTGGCTCCAGGGCCAGTTGTGGCCCAGTGGCTCCTGTGGCTTTGTCCAGAAATGAGAGGAACACATTATCATAAATCAAAATGAACCAAATAATTCATAGATGAACAAACACACAGGAACAAAAACAATCACGTACGATTAAAATGAGGCTGGACAAAATGATCTTCAACATGATGAAAAATCAACAATATAATCAAAAACAAATGAACACAAAGAATTGGACCACAGATGAATAAAAGTAACAAACGGGATGAATTAATATGAGTGAAGTCATCAACAAATTGGATTTACAATGTGCTAAAATGTGTCAGATAAATGGTTCAACTCTGTTATTGCAACTCTACACACATTTTTTGTCTTTCTGTGCAAAAATGGCTTTTGAGATTGTAAATGTTACCATCAGAACTAATTAAATGATGTCATTATTGCAGCTTATTCCCATGTGACTTCTTTGGAAAGTTTATACTTTTCGGATGTAGCCTACCATTTTATTTGTACCTAAATATGGTAGTAATAATGCTCCACAGCGATGCAAAATTCAGTGCTTTTTAACTTTCCCCGCCCTACCTGTGTGCCTAAATCTTTTGCTTGAATCCAGACAGCGTCTAATCCTTGTGAACGCTGAGTAAAACCCTGATATGGATGAGAAAATGAAAACAAAGTAGCAGTAACAGACTGGCTTCCTCTCCGCCAGCTGTTTAACAGCGTAACAGATAAATATGGCTGCAGCCTGTTAGGTGAATGCGGTGGGAGAGGGCGTGTTCACACGGGTGACTAAAGTGTATTTTGGGCACCTCCCATTTGCTCCCATTTTCAAGGCCATATGGATTTGAGGCCAGGCAGCAAACCTCAGCCCTGGCCCTAAAGTGAACCGAAGTGAATTTTAAACCTAAATCACAACGCGGTTTGGTTGTTTATTTGGTTTTGAGCTAGGATCTGTCGTATTACTGCCTGGAGGATCAACCTTTGGCTGAGGCAAAGTCATAAAACAGGGAGAGAGACCAGAATTTAGAGCCGCCACGTTATTTTTCACCATCATCCTAATATTTTGATCGCTGGAATTAGTCTCGCTCGTTTGCTAAAGCTCTGATGGCTAATCCATTTCAGCTTCTTAGCATAATAAAGTAGCGTTTAGTTGACTGTTGTATGCTGATGTTTGACCCTCAGAGAGCTATTCCCAAACTGAAATCTGGCTTGTTTTGAACTCTTGACACATCAGGCTCCTTTTTTACTCTCATTGCTCATGGATTGAGTCATCTTCGCAGCATTTCTCCTATTTTCTAATGCCGGCTTTTTTTTTTTTTTAACTCTGCGAGCTTCGGCTCCCATTCGTCAAGGACAGACTCGGAGCACAGGGCTCATTAGCTGGACAGAAGGGAGTTTCAGGCAGCGTGCCAAAGAGCCCCCATGTTCAAGGAGCCAGAGGGAGGGTGCTGATTGACAACACCCAGCAGCCATGAGCAGGGGTCGATGGGAAAGATGGGCAGGTCAGAGAATGGAGTTTGAGTCCTTGTGACTGCTGGGTTGGTGAGTGCACCCTGCAGCCATAATGTTAACAAAAAAACGGCTTCTGCTTTCTATGTACATTATTCTAGGGCAGGGGTGGGCAACCTGTGGCTCCAGGGCCACATGTGGCTCTTTAGCCCCTCTCCAGTGGCTCCTGAGGCTTTGTCCAGTAATGGAAGTCTGTAATATACAGTGGTACCTCGGACAACGAGTTTAATTCGTTCCGGCGTCATGCTCAGTATCCAAATTTCTTGTTGTCAGAAGAGCTCTTTGTCTGAGGTACCACTATATTAGAATGCAACAATATGGACAAAATAAGCACTAAATTGACAAAAAGATTAGGTAATGAACAAAAGCAAAATGAGACAAAAACTGATGCAAATAATCTACAAAATGAACAAAATAACACATGACATGATCAAAAAATGAATGAAGATAAGCATAATTAGAACATATTAGAATACAACAAAACAAGCAAATTATCACTAATTGAACAAAAAGACAAGTTAACAAACAAAAATTAAGAAATAACTGATGCAAATAATCTACAAAATGAACAAAATAACACAAGAAGTGATAAAAAATACACAAAAATAAGCATAATTAACATATTAGAAGACAATAAAATAAGCAAACAAGCAAATTATCACTAACTGAACAAAAAGACTAGGTAATAAACAAAAAATAAGAAATAACTGATGCAAATAATCTACAAAATAAACAAAATAACACATGAAATGATGAACAATGAGCAAAGATAAGCATAATTAACGTATTAGAATACAGCAACATAAGCAAATTATCACTAACTCAACAAAAAGACTAGATGATGAACAAAAATTAAGAAATAACTGATACAAATAATCTACAAAATGAACAAAATAACACAAGAAGTGATCAAAATAAGCACGTTATAACTAATTGAACAAAAAGACTAGGTAACAAACAAAAATAGGCAATAAATGATACAAATAATCTACAAAATGAACAAAATAACTCATGAAATGATCAAAAATGAACAAAGATAGGCATAATTAACATATAATACAACAAAATGAGCAAAATAAGCACTAAGTTGACAAAAATAATTGAATGAAGAAATTAATGTAATAATGAAATAAATGAACAAAAAATGTAAAAAAAAATCTGCAAATTGAACAAAATAATCAGGAAAATGAACAAGATCAAACAATAGAATATAAGCTAGTTAATGATGAGGGGAACAAAAGGGTTAAGAAAATAAGCAAAATTGTGAAATAGAAAATCTTACAACATTAGGACAAATTTGAGCAAAATAATCTGGGATATGAACAAAGAATGCACAGAAAAGTAACTAAAATAGTGAAAAAATAGTCAAGTATATGAATGCAAACCAAAAAAAAACACAAATAAAAAATAATGAGGGAAGTACTCCACAAAAATGTACCAAAATAATCCAGAAAATGAACAAAAATTCCCCAAAATTAATTCAATAATAAAATAAACGAAAAAAAGGTACCAAATAATCTGCAAAATGAACAAAAATGTAGCAAAAATTAACAAATTAAGCAAAAAAATTAAAATACATCAGCAAAATGAACAAAATTGAATTGAGCAAAATTAACAATAATTAAATAAATGAACAAAAAAACCCACCAAAAAATACAGGAAATGATCCAACATTCCCAAATATGAATGCAATAATTAAAACAGATGAGCAAAAAATTTACCAAATAATCTGCAAAATCGACCAAAATTCAGCAAGAATGAACAAAATAATTACTAAATTGATAAAAAAAAATTGAAATAAATAAGCAAAATGAACAAAATTTAATTGACAAAATTAACAATAATTAAATAAATGAACAAACACCCCGCCCCCAAAAATCCAGGAAATGAACCAGCTTTCCCAAGTATGAATGCAATAATTAAAACAGATGAACAAAAAATTGACCAAATAATCTGCGAAATCGACAAAAATTCAGCAAAAATGAAGAAAATAATTACTAAATTGAACAAAAAAATTCAAATAAATCAGCAAAATTGATAAAAAATGAACAAAATAATCACCAAACTGAGCAAAAATATGAAAATCAATTAAAATAATAACATATTGGTATTACCCGGCTAAAACATGCATCAAGTGGCAAGTAAAGTGCAAAGGGTTGGAATTTTTTTTTGCAGCTGTAGACACGTATTTTATCTTGTAAAGGTTGCTGAGCTCTGCTCCACAGACAAGCTGAGTGTGGCAAATTAAAGCTGTGTTGAATCAGCCAAGAAGGCAGTAGTCGAAGGTGTCACACGTGTTTATATGAAGCTGTCATTAGTAGCGCCGCTTATCTGCTCAGAGCACACATCGTCATTACTTTAACTACACAACCTCTCTCAGTGGAACCCCCTCCCCTCTATCTCCCATGTTCCCCCCGACTCTGACAGATGATCCCAACAACCTGCTGCTGACTCGCTCGACTACGCAAGCAAGCTACTCCAGGAGGTTAGAGATAGGCCGCGTGCTTCCTCTGGTACAACTCCTCCGAAATGTCAAAGGTGAGGCGACTGTAGCCCGATGTGTACGCCGGCTTTCAACAGATGGTGGTATCGAGTGTTGAAAAATTCAGAACCTTGAAGGACCTGAAACTGGATAATGACTTTCAAGAGATTTGAGAAATGAAATGAGAAACATCAGGCTGTAATTGTTAAGACAAACAAACATTTTTTTTTTCTTTTTTCGGAGCAGCAGAAACAGATGTCGGAGCCAGCCACTGAAATGTAGCAGGATGAAGTGGAGGGAGATCTCCAGGGTCTGCATCGTCTTTGAGGATGGTTTATTTTCTGATAATGCGATGGAAATACACTCCTCAACTAAATATACAATGGACTACCAGTCAAAAGTAGGGACACACCTTCTCCTTGAGTAGTTTTCCTTTATTTTTTAAAGATTATTTTTGACACTGTCCAGTAATAATGAAGACATCCAAAACGTTTTAGATTGTCTAAAGTAGACTCATTTAGCTTTGATGACAGCTTTGTAGTCATGATTTCCTCTTTTCAGATTCACAGGGTAATAATAGAAATTCATTTTATTTATTGGGTCCCTTGAGAACCCTCAAGGTCACCTTACATCACTGCAACAATTTAAAACAAATACACAGTTAAATACAAATATATAAAATAGAAAATTGAATAAATAGTTGTCATCTAGAATGGGTTGTGTGCCTTGTGAAGTGTTAATTTGTGCCATTTTTTCTTCTTAATGTGCTTTAGATCATAGTTGTCTCAGAGGAAGAATGGGTACAGAGTCAACAGCCCTATTAGTACCACAACAACTACTGTACAAATCCAAATTATGGGAAGTAGTGAAGGTCAGTCAGTCTGAGATATCTCAAAAAGTTTGAATGTGTGCCCCAGTGCAGTTGCCAAAACCATCAAATGCTATCTAAGGCGCTGCAAATTGATGTGGAGTCTAATCATTTTCATAAATACATTTTGCAATAAGTTTTAATAAAAGTCAAGGTCAAGGTGCTTTATTTGTCATTCCAACATTCAGACATGAAAGAACGAAATTTGAAACTCCAGGCCCAGAGAAAAACAGTAACCAGAGAGCACGAGAATCGACATAGAAATAATAAACGTCTCCTCTGCAGCAGAGGTAGCTCTTGGTCTTCCTTTCCCGGGACGGTCCTCATGAGAGACAGTGTCATCATAGTGTTTGATGGTTTTGGCGACTGCACTTGGAGACAAATTCCAAGTTTCAGTGAATTTTCTGACTGACCTTCATCTCTTAAAGTAGTACCGTATTTTCCAGATTACACATCACAGTTTTTTGCATAGTCTGGCTAGAGGAGTGACAAATATACTGGAGCGACAAATATATTAAATATTTCGAGTATTAGATGTTTGTCACACTGATAGACGTTGCTCTAGGCTTGTGTGCCTGCATCTGCTGCATCTGTATTGCTGACAATTTAAAATGTAGACATTACCGGTAACAGCCATACCTGCCATTAGCTTAACACCAAACGTGTCAGTACCATCACTTACTCGATGAGGTGGGGAAGCGAGCCGCGAGCTCTTCTGGCACTTGAAGCGTGTTCCCCGAACAAACGAGACCTGTTCTCCAGAGCAACTAATACACATTTTTTTCATCTTCATTATACATTTTTGGCTCGTGCGACTAACATTCCGGAGTGACATATCACCCGGAAAATACGGTAATCAACTGTCTTTTATCTTTACTTGTGTTTCTTACCATAACATGGATTTGTATAGTACTTCTAGTAGCACTAATAGGGCTACTGACTCTGCACAAGACAAATGACGGCCTAAAGCAAACAAAGAAGATAAGAAATGACACAAATTAACTCTTGACACACAGCCCATTCCAGGTGCCTATGTCATGAATCTGATGAGAGAATGCAACGCTACATGTGTCTACTTTGGACAATTTGAAAATATAAAACTTGTTTTGGGTTGCTTAACACTTTTTCCTTTACTACATAATTCCATACATGCTCTTTCACAGTTTAGAAGAAGAAGGTGTGTCTAAACGTTTGACCAGTAGTGAACATATGCCTGTGTCCTGAATATGATAAGGGAATGTAAACCAATACCACACTTTTGGTGTTTTTAGGGGAGAACCACAGTGTCCAGGCGGCTACAGATAATGAAAATGCCTCAGCAGCAGATGGTCGATGGGTTCATGTGACATGGGACACACTTTGATAGAGAGCATGATTTTTACTGTTGGAAAGAATGATGTGGACGTGGATGAAGCCTTAGATGTGACTGCGCTTGATGGGGGGAAAAAAAAGTCTGCCTTCCAGAGCAGTTTGAAGTCCGGATGCCTTTTATTCATAATCATCTAAAGCAGTGCTTTTTGGCTCATGTAGCAGTATTATATGTGGCTTTAACATAATGCAGACTACCGCATGTAGGAGGCTTTGACGTGGCAGCTAAAAGTACTTGCCTCTCCCCAAAAACAACAATTTTTCCTCATAATCGTCAAGTGAATACACGATGAGACCCATTGTTCTGCATTTTTCTGTCTCATGTAATTTTCTTTGCCATTCCTCAGCCCCGGGGAACATTTCAGGGGAGTGAACTTCTGAACCGGACCCTTGCTGACATTCAGACGCAAAAAAATATTCCAGAACAAGTTTTTTTTTTTTTTCTTTTCTTGCATCCTCGGTCTCTTCCTGTTTGCAAGAGTCATTTCTATTTCCCTTCCCTGAAACAGACCCTGCCTGAGTCGGGGCCGTCACCTCTAAGAGTCTTTTCTAGTTGTAACTGCAAGCGACCACAGCTTTCTATTTCAAATGTTGAACCAATAAGTCACATCTGACATGGGTTTTCTGTGAACCAGAATGTGTGCGCTGTTGAAAAGCCAGCACGAGGATCAGCAAGACTATATTAAGGCAAAACTAGTGGCTGGCACTCCCCTCTGGCTGACAAACAGGCTACTTGTTTGAAGGGCTGTTTTTCTCCCAGATCAGAGTGTGAGGCAGTGTGGGTACTGCTCCTGCTGCTGCCTCCGGGCCCTGTGGTTATGGGTACCATTTTGGGCCTTCCCTAGTCCAAGATGTGGCCCCTCTGGGAGAAAAGGAACCCCTCACATACGAAAGATACTGGAAGTGAGTGGAGGATTTTAAGGGAGAAGGATAAAACATATGGTCGACCTGGCTTTCCGCGTTGTCGGGATGTTTTGAAATGGAGCAGATACTTGGCCTTAAGACTGCGGTTTGCAGCCAGAAATGTTAGAACAGCAATATTTTTCATGTCATGAGTGTCTATGCCAATGATTAACACAATAAATGTCGAGTCATTATTGGTTTCAAGTTTAAAGGACTGTTTTTTGGTTCGGGGTGGAGGTTGCAGAAATGGTTTTAACCCTTTCAAGCATGCTGTGCTGGACAGAAACCAGGTGACGTTAAATTTATAGCAATTAAAACATTAAGGGAAAAAACAAAACAAAATGCTATTTTGACACAAAATGAACAAAATTATCAAGAAAAAGGAGCAATGGAAGGATCAGAACATGCAAAATAGTTACAAAAATGAATGAAGGTGGACGAAATCAGAAGAAAAATGAAAAAAAAATCAATAGCAAAATTAACAAACCGATCAAGAAAATGAACCAAATTACATGCAAAAAGAAGAAAATGGACAAACATAAACTAAGCAGTTGAGAAAATGCTTTAAAAATGAACAAAAAAACCCAAAACTTTCAAATTGTGACATTGATGCCATAATTTTTTTAAAATACATTTTCGACTAGTAACTAAAGCATAGTTATGATTATATTTTACTCAACAGAGCCCCCTTTGGACACAACATAACCATTTCCAACCACTACCCTGCTTAAATTAACTATTTTAAAGATTGTTTGAAAAGCACCACAAGGCTAAAAATGTCCTAACCCCAGTTTAAAAAAAAATAATTTATGCATGAAAGGGTTATACTCCCCGATGACCAGAGCGTTTCAGAAATCAAGTGCTAGAAGCACATTTAAAATAGTTCATCAAAATATGCATCGATAAAACAAATACTGTTTTAAGAGTTTTAGTTGGTTTTGAAATCTGTATAAATCCTAAAAACTTTAACAGCCGTATGCCCCTTTTGGAAACTTTAATCAGCTTTTAAAGACACTTGGAAAATCTAGTGTATTTAGTATTCATTTGTGTTGTTTTACTACTTGTATCTTAAGTGTCACTGTCCCTCTTAGAGTTCCAGTGATTAACCAGTCAGTCTGTTCCCACTATTTTGACAATCACTGTCCCTCTCATGATTTTTGGAAAAAAAGGGAAACATTCTCAGATTCCAGCTTCTTGAATTTGAATATTTTTCTTTTTCTTTCCTCTGTGACATTCAACGTTAGAGTATAGACCAAGCAATACATTTGAGATTTGAGCGTGACGAATCTTTGGCTTTGGACTTTTTGGGGGGGGGGGGTGATTTTTCAGTTAATAAAGAATCATTTATAAGTAGCAGAAAATGGAAAATAGTTGTTAGCTGCAGCCCTAGATCCAATATAATCTGAAGAAATACAGCAATTTTTTTTTTTATCAGATTACATGAATAACTGTGTGGAGAGAACGCTCTAGAATGATTTGAGGAACCAAAAGACTTGCTATGTGACTGGTTCATAACCACTCTTTTGAGGGATCAGGTCTTATAATACTGGCCGACATCACCATGAAGGCAGTGTACATACCTGCTTTTGGTCAACATCATCATTATGACGTCCAAAATGATGAATGAAATGAATTATCACTATATAGTCTTCTTTATAAAGCTTAATCCGCAACATGCATGTTGTCTAGGAGAAAATAGGGCAGGAGGTTATGTTTTTTAGGCATTAGTTTATCTGTTTGTTCACAACATAACTCAGCAAGTCATGAAGTTTTCAGGATGGGTCAGAAATGGCACAAGGGCCAATCGATTAGATTCTCGGAGTGTTCTAAATCATCGTCTGGATCCTGAAGATTTTTAAAGGATTCTTCACCATTGTGAGAACATTTGTCCTTGTCACGCCACAAATAACACCTCAGAAAATTAACCAAAAAACATAGGATTTTGGTTAATTACGATCTACTGTAAGTTAGTAAATAAAGCTACAGACATGAAACTGACACCAAACTGTAGTAAAAGTCTGCTGATTCAGTCATGTGTCCATGGGTTTGATATGGAGCTTCAACATTTATGGAGCCAGATCTGGAAGAAGACCACCATTATGGAAATATTTTTTGTGAATAACTTTTGAACTAATAATAACATAACATTGAAACTTACATTTTGTATAACTTTATCATTTGTTTTCATTGTCATATCCCATTATGAAGAGAAACTGAGCTGCCTTGGTGGAGGTCTGTGTTCTCTGAGTGCTTTGTAGTTGTATTTGTGAAGTTTGTCATAGTAAAGAATAGATTCAAACTAAATTTAACTACATTGTTTCTTTGGTTACTCATTAGCATATTGCATTCTTTAAACAAATAAATACAGTATGAAATAATTCTGTGCACCCATATTCCTTTTGTTCTTGCATCCAGACTTTACTGTTCTGTGGTTTGGTGAGTGACAGGTGGGGGGTGGGACCCGGTTTGTTTGAGTAACTAATGAAAAATAAATGTTTGCTGCACATGGATGTAACTGAGCAACGGCAACACTCATGGATGATCAGATGGACCTTTTGTATACCGTGTGACAAAAAATCCCAACGATCTTGAGACGATATGTGGTGCCGCTCTATTGTGTTGTACTGGATGATGGATGGGAACACATCTTTAGTTTGACCAGCTATAATCAATTAAAATAAATATATGTCATGTTTGTATGTTGACACAGTAGCAAGCACACAATCCATGCACACAACACACACAGTATCAGCATGTACTACGGTTTTTGTATCATTGTTATGTGTTGCTGTTGTCATGAGGCGGTGTTTCTTTTGGCAAAATCACAAGCACTCTGTCATGTGCCAAAACCTCTTCTCACCTCCAACACTGCAGTGCTGAGCGGGCTGGGACCCTAAACATGTTGGAGCGCTTTTTTATGATCTGACCCACAGCCAGAAGTGGAAACTCTGATGATGACGAATGTTGACGTATCACCGCCTTAGTTTGTTTTGTGATCCCTCGATTGCCGCACAACAAGCGTGGAGTGTTACAAGGCAGGACGGATAAACATTTAGACAAACTAAATAAAGCATTTACACTCTCCACTTAGGACTGCATATTTATCTTAGTGTCCTCAAACTTGTACGTACAAGGGAGCTGGCTTGTTTGTTTGGGTTTTTGCAAGAGATTTGTGGGATCGGTGAAGAAGACTAATTATATTTTAACCTTTTTACATGTGTTTGTTTTTGTTCTGCCGGCTGGCTGTGGGGTTCAGGTTTTCGCAGACACGGCTTTCTGTCCCGTAAATCCTCCCTCTGTGAATATACGACCATCACTCCATTATATTTGGAGGGTCAATTTATCATCCTGAGAAATGAAAATACGCTGTGTGTACTTTCTTTCTCACGCCTTTTCAAGGAACAAACAAAGCAAGAGGCAAACACCCTGAGAGAAAGCAGTTTCACTCTCCGCATGGTTTGAAATACTGACTTTGTAAAGTTGAGTTTCTTGTTAGTACCTATTTGGACACGTTGTCATTTTGTTTATGTTGCACATGTTTGAAATTACATTATTTAATATATGTTTTAGTTTGAAAGTACTTTTGGTCAGCAGCCAGAGACCTATCAGGAGGAGACTGAGCAGAAACTGTTGTCTGCGTCCTCTGTGCTTGTTGCCATAGAGATGCAGGCAGTGATGGAATCCAGGAGAGCTGGGGAGGGACAGCACCAAAGGGAGAAGGGGGGGGGGGTGCAGCTGGATCAGATCACTGCTTGCCCGTAGTTCACAGCCCACACAATATCATTTCAGATGGTGTCCTGACTCCCTCAGAGAGTTTCAAGACATTATGTGAATGTGATCGTTTTTTTTTCCTCCCTTCCTGCATCAACATTGTTTTCCATCATCTCTCTAGTCAAGGCTGATATGGAGAAATGTGAATCCGTGGCCTCTTCTGCCCCGGTGCCATGGCTGCACAATCCCTGCTCCCCTCTCGCTTGGCGTGATGAATCAGACTCTTGGCACATGTTGGAGATCAGTGTTATAACACAACCCCGCAGGCAAGAAGGCCTTCTTGTACATTCCTCCTTTCCATCAGAATTACCTTTTTCGTTCTGAGCAGACGTTCCCCTGCGGGCTGAAAGGCTTGTGAAATCAGCCGGAAGGGCCCAGAGAGCTTCGACAATGGGAAAGGGTTGTTAGTTACATGTGCTTTGCAAAAGGTCTCGAAGTGGCCTTGTATGCCGGCGATACCCGGGGATCTGTTTCCAGTGTCCGAGGCCACTATTGAGTTTCACTCCTGTAGTTAATCCTGCTGTTCAGGACCTTGGGAAACAACCGTATCTCCCCACCCTCCTGTCCCTCCCTCCCTCACAGATTCCCAGGAAAAACAAGACATTGCAGAACAATCTCCAATTAAGACGGGTCCTACAAACTGTACCATTCAGGTCCGGCTCTCTCGCCCCACTGTTTCATTCTTCTTCTCCTCCCTCCCTGTTTCTCCCCCTCTCAGCTCTCTGTTCGTGTCCTTGGCCAACAAGCCTCAGGGTGGAATTAGCGCTGTCTCCCAGGTCCCGGCCCTGGCACTTTGGGAGGGTCTGGCCTCGGAGGAGGAGGAGGTGAAGGCGGGGAAGGGGGTATGTATATCCTCGGTAAACAGGGCTTTGTGGGATGTGACTGTCTGATCCCCAGGGGCCTCTCCTTTTCTTTCATTCCTCTCATCTCATCCCACACTACAGCAGTGTGTGTCGTCAGGGGCCGAGGCATCACCTCGCCGGGCTCTGGGACCCACTTGGCCTTGGAGTCACCCTTGTGGACTGCTCATGCTCTGTTCCACATCCTCTGTCCTGCAGACAGACACACAGAGACCACTGTGTCTGAAAAACGAATGCACCCTTTCAGACAGTACATTCTAACAGCAGTAAATTGCATTTCAACTTAGTTTGTTCAGCCACAACTGTAATCAGTGCCTTGATTTTGTTTCAAAGAAACATGATTTATTCTTCAAGCAGTGGTGATGAGTGGATAAATAAGATTCACGATTTTGATACCAGACACAAGTTCACAACCTGACTCCGGTGAGAGTTTTAGGTTTCAATTCAATTCAATCTTTATTTGTATAGCGCCAATCATAATCGCCAATTATCTCTAGGCACTTCACAATTCGAGGCCGAGACCTCATGACTATACAGAGAGCAAACCCAACAGAACCGCTGAGAGCAAGCCAAAGGCGACAGGTTTAGTCAATTAAAGTGCCTAATGTTAGAAAAAAGAGCCTAATTTTGGTACAGACATGTTCTGTATGAAACCAGTTGCCAGAGAACAGGGGTGGATGTTCACTCAAGTGTGATAAATGTAAATTACATGCACTTTTTGCTCAGATTGTATGCACATCGAGGTGTGTCTTTACACTGTCACAGTTTAATCAGATTAAAGAATGTATCACAGATCTTCACAGTACGTTGATTTGAACTTTGTGGTACATGTTGTGTAAGACTTCACTGACATTTAGAAATTAAAAAGGCCACAACTGAAGGTGCATTAAAAACACAAGACAGAATTATAAAAACACATACAGTCATAAGTAAGACAAGCTAAAAAAAAAAGTATATTAAACTACAACTGTTGAAGAAAATACAGGTGATAAATAAAAATAAGTAAATCTTGTATCACTAGATTCCCATTAATACTGTACATCCAGTTAGTAAAACATAGAACCTAGTCTCTGAACTTTCTACTTTTGCATTCAGAATTAATGCATTTTGCTAATTGAAAAAAGTCATAAAATAATAATTAGTAGGATATTATTGCACATTGCTATTTTCAAGTGACAAAAAATGTTAATTCCGGTTGCAAAAGTAAAGAGTTTACTGACTATATATTGTGTTCTATCAACTGAAAATAGCCTTAAGTCCTGAAACAATAATTAGAAGGATATTATTGCACATTGCTATGATTATTGTTGCATTTTCTTTTGTCTTTAAAGTTTTTTTGCATGCCTTTTCAACACTTCTAAAATAATTTATTTTCATTTTTTTAAATCCAATTTTACTTTATGTTTAAAATGATTCTGTTACACATTTAATATTCTATGTATAGATTTCCGTCCGTACTGTGACTGGCAACCAAACACCAGCCCCTGAACTTGACCGTTATCCCTTAATTAATAATATTCACTGATATCAACGTTTTTGGCTCGTAAATTACATACCATTGCATTCAGGAAAATTTGCTGCTGTTGTTTATTTTGGAATAGACTTTGTTTGAGACAGAGGTGAATATCAAACTTTTTGGCTGTACTTGAAATGACATAACATCACATTTAGAAAAACTGGCTGTCACTGTTTATTTATTTAGGAAAAGACTTTGTGAGAGACAGAGTTGGACAAGCGCACAGCCCATGAAGCTGTACCTCATTTATCCCCTGCTCTCACTCTGCATTTAAATGATTTATCGAGGAGACATGCATTAACTTTCTAAGGGCTGTCAGGTTCAGACAAGGGCAGGCATCTTATATTATAGATTGACTAAACCCTTGGAATGTGATTTTCTCTTAAAACAAAACAAAAAAAACACTCCCTTCTTTCTCCTCCTAATTCCCGTAGTGGATTCCAACTCATGTCTCCTTTTTACTCCTTTTATTTCTACAGCTCACTCCCCGCTCTAAGTCTGTCCTACTTTTAATAATGTCTCAGTCTTTAATCAGACAGAGTTAGGCCTTACCAGAGGCCCAGTGTTTCCACTCATTAGTTTCCTCTGTGGCCCCGGGCTGCCTCAGTGGGGATCACCCAGACCAATAGAGGAAGTCCATAATGGTCCCCTAGAGTCTCTGCTCTCAGGAGGCTCGTCTGCCGGTTTCTGGGCCGAACTGAATGTAACTGGGCTGAATCATCAGTCAGTTCTGGCAGATGTGGATACGAGCTCAGCTATTATCTGTACGCCTCTATCTCAGAGCTGCATAAAGAGGGAGGAGAATTGAGTCGGGGCTTGGCAACTTTTCACCTCTCAGTGAATGTTTCACCTCTTTATACCCTCTTCTTCTTTTCCTCCTATCCCAGAGAGCTTTTCTTTCCATTTTCTTTTGTGCCCTTTTCCCCCCTTTGCCTCTTATTTTCTTGTTTTGAATTTATCTTCCATCTCTGTTGTGTGTGTGTGTGTTTGTGTGTCTTTCTTTGTGGGAGTTTGCCTCTGTCTCTCTGTGGAGCTGAGGAATGTATGTGCTGCAGATCCTCTGTCAGTGAGATGTAGGGCGAGTGCAGACAGGTTCGGGATATAGCATGTGAATCAGCTTCAGTGCACAGGTCAGATTAGACCATCATACCAGAAAAGACTTGCTCTTGCTCTTACACCCCACTGCTTTCTGACACTTAATGTATTTATCTCTGAACTCTGAGCTTCAACCCCATGTTTGGCCATAGTTCAACCAGGCAGAGGTGGCAGAAGTAGACGTACAGATACTTGTGTGAAAAGACTAGCAACGGTGACAAAATACTGCAGTGAAAAGTGGCTCTTTGGAGAACATTTCTGCTGTTACATTAAAATACACTGCAATAACAAATGTGAACTTTACTCCAGTGGGCAGATTAATTTTCAGTGTCAGCAACATAACCAAACCACAATGCCTTCACTCTTTTGTCTTGTTCCATATCTCATCATGTTTGCTGTGTGTGATTTCCAGCAATGGATTATATCCATTGTCACATCCGTAATGTAAAAGTTTTTCTCCATGTTGAGATGGAATGATACCTTATGCATTTAAATAAAAAGTGTTAAACAGCCCAGATTTTTTTTTTTAATTTTAGATTGTCGAAAGTAGATGATGACAGCTTTGAACACATTCTCTCATCTGATTCCTTATCTACTTGAGATAATTTTTGTTTTAGGCCATCAGTTGTTTTGTGCAGATGAAGGGTTGGTACAGAGTTGATAGCTCTATTAGCACTACTACAACTACTGTGCAAATCCATATTATGGCAAGAAACAGTTAAGTAAAGAGTAAAGACAGTCAGTCGTTACTTTAAGAAATTTAAGTCAGTCCATTTGAAAAATCTCTTGAACTTTGAATGTCTCCAAGTTCATTTACTAAAACCATCAAACACTGTGATGAAACCTTGAAAGCATGGGTCCTCGGCACTCACCACTGCCAGCACAGAACATAATGTGTGTGAGTGAATGTATGTGTTTTATGTATTTTCTCTATTCTTAACTTTACAGAGTGTTTCAACAAGATGGACCTAATTTCAAATTTATATTTCTTGACAGCAACATGGGACAGTAACACAAAAGTTACAAATGGTTTAGTGAGTTCTCAAGCTTTATTCTAAATTTTATAAATGCTCTATATGCCCTCCACCTGCTGCACGAACTGCATTGAGACGATAGTTGAATTTGTCCCCAACGCCCCTCAGAGTATCTTCATCCACTCCAGTCACTGCTGCTGTGATCCTGTTTTTGAGCCCATTCAGATGAGTCACTAGTGGTGGCACAAAAACACAATCTGTGATGTATCCCCACAAGAAAAAGTCACAGGGTGTAATGTCTGGGGATCTTGAAGGCCAAGAATGTAGTGCCAAGTCATTGGATCCCGTGCGACCAATCGGGAGTGGCACCTAGTGGTAGACTTTTAAAATTCTATGCCCTGCCCTTTCATGTGGTAAGCGTTTCATTCATGGGCGGTTCTTGGTTGCAGAGATATGGTGATTTTAAATCGGGTCCATCTTTTTGAAATACCCTGTATAACTGTTCCACTAGTGCACTTTCAAGTACCCAAATGTATACTAATCTTTATAACTTTGTTGTGTAATTTTCTCTGTCTGTTTTAAAATTTTGTGTAAGGAACTACGGATGGAAATTAGCATCATTGCAATACTCTGGTGCAAAGCACAGAGTCCTTGAGAGACCAATATTTCACACAGTCCTTGCCAAATAAACTTAATAAAGAAACTAACTAAACTGTCTCTCGTGAAGACTGTCCTAGGAAAGGAAGAATAGGAGTTACATCTGCTGCAAAGGAGATATTTATTAGTATAACTGATCTCCAAAACTACAGTACCAATGTACAGCATGCCAGTTAGTGTTTGAGTAGTTGTAGTAGCACTAATAGGGCTATTGTATCTGTACCCGCCCTTCCTCTGCACAAGACAACTGATAGTCCTAAGCACATTAAAAAGGAAACAAACTACAAATTAGTCCACCTTTGAATTAAAATCCGTTGCAGTTGACTACATCATGAATCTGATGAAAGAATGCTAAAGCTGCCATTAAAGATGCAGTCTGTGATGTTGGGAAACTAGCTGGTAGCTGATTGTTAGCGATGGACCACTATAAATGATTAGATAAGCAACCTGCCAGCCAACACGGCTTACATCTTCATAAGACCTCTAGCTACATATGAACACCACAAACAGTTGTAACTGTAGCTAGTAGGGAGCTAGCAACGGTAGCTTCTCTAACCAAAGGAAGACAAAGGAGAGTGTGTATTCTAGATTCCTTCAACATCTGGTACAGGTTAAAAAAAAGAAACAAAATTATAGACAAACATACTAGCTTGACAACTGTGAGGCTGTAAGCTGTGCTGATTGACAAGTCAATTGTTTAATCACTGATTAAACAATTGACTTGTCTCCACCACCATTGATTGGCTATTAGCTAGTTTTCCAACATAATAGATGGCACCTTTAAAAGATACCGTATTTTCCGCACTATAAGGCGCACCGGATTATAAGGCGCACCATCCAAAAATGTCACATTTTTAATTTTTTT
>JAQQAE010001696.1:0-24499 GCA_029823295.1 Pseudamia nigra
CCCACACCAAACAAAACCACCGGGGTTATCGAAAAGTCACCCATTGTTACCTGTAAAAACAACAGTAACACACTGAAACACCTGCACATAACCCGAAAGTCGCTCATATTTGGAGAATAATGACATAAAGCGCAGACAAGTGGAGTCTGAACAATACTTACCTAGTACAAAGTGCCAGATTCTACAAGGAAACATTTACTTTTTGTCCTGATACAGTAAATCGAAACTCGGCTTTTAGTCACTTCCTGATTTGTCCAAGTTGAGTCATGTAGCATCAGCCAATAGGATCCACGTATTGTCTGGTAGTGACACATTTGACCGCTAGATGTCAGCAATGTCACGATGAGCAGTGTTACCATTCTTTACCACTGATAGGAAATGGAATGTAACGATTTGCAAATCTCATAAACCAATAGTTTATTGCCAATAAAATATAAACATGTCAGATGTTATAACTGAGACATTTTACCATTTCATGGAAAATATTAGCTCCTTTTGAATTTTATCTCAACAAAGTTGGAACAAGGGCAACAAAAGGCTGGAAAAGTAATTGGCACAAACCACAAACAACTGGAAGAGCATATGACAACTAATATATTAACTGGTATTACATGATTGGATATCAAAGGAGCATTTTAGAGAGGCAGAGCCTCTCAGATGTAAAGATGTGCAGAGGTTCACCAATTTGCTACAAACTGTGTCTATAAATTGTACAGGCAAAAATGGAAACTGTTCTGTGATCAGATCACAAGCTTTATGGATCAAATTTATGCCTCAGACATATTAAATGAGCTCTGGCTTTTCGAGAAGGTGGATACCTTTTTGGATCATGTCCACACATGGCTTCTTCTTTCCATGATGCAGCTTTAACTTGTATTTGTGGATAGTATTGATAAAACCTTTATTTGTCCCACAGTGGGGAAATTCACATTTCTCCTGTATAAGGAGGAGTAGTTGCTGCAACAATGGTTGCACCGCTATGATGAAGAAACAGTGTGTGGGGAGGGAACATTTAAGGAAAGAGAGGAAAAATAGCATTTATCCAGAACTAAGCTCCAAGGGGGGAGCACAATTATGGGTACCCACAACAAAAACCTTGGCAGACATTTAGTATACTGTTACATGACAACATTTCATTACAAAATCATTCAGAGGGCATTTGGTAGTGTGTGTGTTTAATCAGCACGCATTTCCTTGGGTGCATAGATGTGATGTAAGCCCGATGTGTCAACGTGACTCGCCACAGTGTTCCTGAGCCCATGCAGTGATTTCCAGTAGAGAATCAAGTTGGTTTTTAATGCAGTGCAGTCTGAGGGCCCGAAGATCACCAGCATCCAGTTCTGACCTTCGACCTTCCTCATAATTCTCTGAATCTTTTGATGATATTATTCACTGTAGATGGTGGGAATTTAGGTCCCTGTTCCAACTTTTTTGAGATGTGTTGCTGCCATCAAATTCAAAAGGACTTAATATTTACCACGAAATGGTAAAATGTCTCAGTTTTAACATCTGATATGTTGTTTCTCTTCTATTGGGGATACAATATGGGCTTGTGAGATTTGCAAATCATTTGTATTCTGTTTTTATTTATATTTTATTTACATCACAACTCTTTTGGAATTTGGGTTGTACATGTTACCCATGTCATGTGTACTAATACACACCCATACCATCACAGTCCACAGACCAGCTGGATCATCCCTGTCCACTTTATTATGATTTCCAAATGGAATCTAACATTTTGACTGATCAAACCACTGAAAACTTTTCCATTTTGCCTCCGTCCATCTTAAATGAGCTCTGACTCAGAGAGGGAGACATTGTTTCTGGATGTGGTTTACATAGGGTTTCCTTTTTTTCTGTCATTAGTGAATGCAGTGACGAACTATGTTAACAATGTTTTTTGGAATTGTTCCTGAGCCCATGCAGTGATGTCCACTACAGAATATCTGCTTTTAGTCAATATTTTCAATCTGACTCAGTTCTTTACAAAGAGAAACATTATTTACTTGTGACACTATGCACCGGTCCAGTCTTTCACAGTGTGGTTATTCATCTCCATCTACAAATGAAAAGTACAAATCTCCACATGATGATTTTAAATGCCTGCAATAAACTGACAAACGTAATATTGTTTTAATGGTAAAAAAAAAAAAAAATCCTCTCTTCAGTATGAGTGAACTGAAAACAGGACAATTTTTTCCCAGCTTATAAAAAGCTGACTTTTTTAGAGACATGTCATCCTCACCAGACAGTGACGCTACGAACATATGATGGATATAAAGTAGTTCAAATGAGCTCAACCTTCAGCATCTACAGCAGTAAAATGCTACATACACATTAGGACTAAATAAAAATGACTCTAAAGCATCTTATATAACAGTAAAACAGTAACACGGCCCATTTTACTGAACAGCAGCTAGTTTTACTTTTCCACTCTTAAGAACATTAATGAAAATACTTACATATGTTCATTTAATTACAGTTTGGAATGGAGTTTATTTATACTATGTAGATATGTTTGTGAGATGAATGCAGATCTTTCAAATCAATAATCAATAGGCTGTCATGTGTTATGTTAATGAATAAAACGGAACAAAATAAAATGAAAATGATGACGACAACAAACGGAGCAAATGGAGCAAAATGGATGAAATAAGCAGGATAGTCAAAGATGGTGAAGAAATAAGGAACAATATTCCCAGGAAGTATGAAAATGATCAAAATCATCAGCAAAACACATAAATATAGACAAAAAAGTAAAGAAAAGACTCAGGAACGTGGCCAAAAATAAACAAAAAGAACAAGGTAATCAACCAAATGAACAGAAATGAACGAGAAATGACCAGTATACTGTAAACAAGAAAATGATCAAATGGAGAAAAAGAAGAAAATTACAAAAAATATGCAACAAAATGAATAAATGAATCTCCAAAATGAACAGAAATGAATTTAACTTAAAATAATATATGAGAAAATGAGGGAAATAAATGAGAATGAACAAGTAAATGAACAAAAAAGGGGAAAAAAAACATGCTACAAAATGAACAACACTGAACAAAAAATGAGCAAAGTAAGCAGAAAAATCAACAAGAAATAACAGATTTAAAAGAACTCAGAAAAAGCACTTATAAATGAAATTAATAATAATGAATAAATTAACAAAAATGAACAGACTTACAGAATAATACAAAAAAGGAAGACGAAGGAGCAAAATAATCCACCTAATAGAGACAAATGAACAAAACATCAAAATGAGCAAAAAAATGAATATAGTGCTAAAAAATGAACAAAATAATCCCCAGACTGAGCAAAATGAACAAAAAATGCATAAAATACTCAAACATGATCCACAGACATAAACAGAAATAAAACATGGAAAAAATAAACAGGAAAATGAACAAAATAATGACAAAATGAATAAAATTGAGAAAAAAGGAACAAAAATAAAAAACAATAATCCCCAGGTTGGCCGGAATGACGAAAAACATGAATAAAATAAAGAAGAAAATGGAAAAAAAAGGAAGAAAATATGCACGAAAATGAACAATACTGAAGAAAGAAGGAACAAAATAATTTTAAAAAATCAACAAAATAGTCAACAAAATTCACAAAAAAATGAGAAAGTTTAAAGAACTGTGAAAAATTACTTACAAATCAATGGAACTACAATCAACAAATGAACAAAACCAAACAAAAACATCAACATTGTTTGTAAAGTGTTGTTTTTTCACCCATCACCCTGGAACCTGCAGCATAAAATACAGAATGTCCTTCAAAATCAAACTGTTTATCATTTCTAATCCTTGGATGACATTGAGAAGTATTTTTATTAAAAAATATTCAATAATGCTTCTCCTCCTCTCCAATAATATGCAAATCAGTAACGCAGTGTGCTTGTTGAAACCTGTAAAATAACCTCGTGACCCTCGGAGGGGCTCGTCCCAGGGCTGCAGCTGCTGCATCATAAGTAGATCCACCTCCACAGCTCCCTATCTCCTGATTCCAGTTAACTCTAAGATGAAATGACCTGCTTTAAAGTCCACGCATGAATCATGAACTAAAGCGTCATGGACTTTGCAGCTTCCCTTTTCTCTCCTACTCTGTTCGTGCAGACTTTGTTCTCTTGACAAACAGGATTTCACTTTGAATACACACCTGTTTGAAATGTGTGGTTCCTATGTTATTTCGATTTGTATTTGTTCCTTTGGCTACAGTTCTTTTTCACCCACTGGATGTGGAAAGAATCATATTTGTAGGTTTTGGTAGATTTGGCTGATTTATTCATTTATGTTGTTCATATCGGTCCATTTTGATGCATAGTATGTCTGCCAGGGAGGTTATGTTTTTGCTCTGTTTGGCTGTCTGTTTGGAGGATAGCTCCAAAAGTAATGAGCTGCTTGGCAGAGGTCTGTGCTCTCTGACCGGCTTCTAGTTTTTGTTATATTTTCTGGATTTTTTTGGTTTACTTCTTCATGTACAAGATGCGGGGGTGCAGTAGACTATTTAGAGATGCCCCGTCTTCCCTCTCCATAGCGACCTACTTCAGCTCCTGCAGGGAGAACCCAGGGTGTTTCCTGGCCAGCTGCATCCCACCTCCCATAAAGTGTAGTTGAGTTAAGACAGATTGGAGTTGAAGGTCTTCCAACAGAGGCCTCTGACAGACGTTTCCAGCCCATCTTCACTAAACTAAACTGACCACCAGGTGGTGACCGGTTGACGACTGTGCTCCTCTCTTCACCCACATCCCCAAGCCATGCGGTTGGAGGTCACAGGAAACGACTACAGTCCGTCATCGACCTGCAGCCAGGATGTCCTGGTGCTACATGCTCTTGTTGAAACCCTTATGCTCAAATATGGTGTTTGTTATGAACAAGCTGTGACTTGCACAGAAATCCAATAACAGAACACCACCCGGGTTCAGATCAACAGGTTGTTCCCCCTCAGTGACGCTGTTGTACACACTATGAATGTTGAATCCCACCATAGAACTGAACTGCCATTTGGAACATGACTGTTAGGGCCTGGTACCCCGGAAACAGCCCTCTTGTTCACTGAGGTGAACACCAGAATGTAGGGGCCTGCACAGGTACTGTAGATTTCAGGGAGGATGAGGAGATTTGTCCCTCTCAATATCAGTTCTGTTGGGTTAATTTCATTTTATTGATTATTGTGCATATTTATGGTAATTTTTAGATTGTGTTCCTTTTCATTTAGTGTTTATTAGTTGAAATAAAGTAAATCTTCATTCTTATATTTAATTTTCTTTGTTATTTTAATTTAGCTCTGTTCACTTTCTTGATTATTTTTCAGTTTTATTCATTTATTCAATTTTATGAATCATTTGTTTGTTTCTCCTCACTTTCCTGGTTAATTGGTTCATTCTTGCACATTGTTTTAGTTAGTTTGTTTATATTGTTAGCTTTGTTGATGATTTTCTTCATTCATGTTGATTTTCTTGAGTATTCTGTTTATAATTTAGTAATTTTTAACAATATTTTGCTCATTTTTATTCCTTTACTTGATTATTTTGTTCCCCCAATGTTGAGCTGAAACCTACTTCTTTGTGTGCTAAGCTGGGGGTCTAGAAGCAAACACCACCTTGGCAACTCCAGAGTGGGCAGGGACTGCTCCTCTTGAACAGGCTGATTTCAGAACCTCCCACCCAAGTGAGGGTCCCTTCCCATCAGAGAGGTTCCATGTCCAAAGACCCTGTTTTGGTAGCTGGGAATCACACTGCCAAGGCCTCCCAAACCACCAAGGAGACCCTCACAGGTCTCCGCATGGGTGACGGGTCCATAGTGCCTCTTCAGGCTGTGGCAGGCTGGGCTCCATGGTTTAAAACTTCAACCCCCTCCCCAACCCTGCCTCCAAGGTGAGACCTTGACTACTTGCCTACTTGCTTCATTTAGTTTTTTCATATTTTTTTCTTATTTTTGGCATAATATTGATTTTTTTTGTTCGATTTTGTTCATTTTTATGATTGTTCAGGCATTCTTACACATCTCTATATTTTACATTTAGAGTAAAATATATTTAAAAACGTTACTATTCATTTACAGTGACGTTAACTTAGATTCAGTTTATGTATTTGATATAGTTTTTACCCATTTTTCTCCTTACTTTGTTTATATTTTCTAATCTAGTAGTCATCATTTTTAGTGTTTTGTTTATACGATGGAACACCAGGTAACGGATGCTTCTGGTAACAAAAAAAATCAGGTAACAAAGAAAAAATCACCCAAAAATTTGTTCTGGCTAATGGAAAAAAATTGCATTACGAAAGAAGATAGACCCAGTAAACTCTTCTGTAAACAGTCAACACAATAACATGTGAAAACTCCTGCGGGATGTGATACGGCCGAATGCTAACCACAAGAAGCTTGATGTCCCTGCTACAGAGCTGCTCCTTAACAGTGCTGTGGCCTGGGTGTCACCATCTGTTGTTTACAAACACCGCCAGAGCTAACAACACAACCGGAGCTGGAGCTTACAACACAATGCTGTCTGTAAACACAGGTGTCTGGAGCTGTGTTCACAGCTACCGGACCCGTACGGGACCTCGCACTGAAAAACACACACAGCAGAAAACGACCCAGTGTCCACTGACACACACTGCAGGACGATATCATAAGCCAAGGTAAGTATACATTCTAAATCATTTTTAGAACTAATTTCATCCATTCCGTTTCAGATAATTAACATAACTTCCTTTTTAAATAATAACGATGAATAAATGTGCCCGTACGGGTGTGTAATACATACTTTATATGGGAGTTTTTGTGGGTCCAGAACGGATGAATTAGTTTTACATCTATTCCTATGGAAAAATTGTCTCAGCCTTTTTCACCCACTGCATGTGACGCCGGAATGGATTACATTCGTTACCCAAGGTTCCACTATATTTGTTGGTTTTTCCTCATTTTCTGAATTACTTTGCTCATTTCATTGCTTATTTTGGTCATTGCCATTCAGTTTCTTAATTATTTTGTTCATTCCTGCTCATTCTCTCGATTATTTATATTTTTTGTTCATTTTCTTGTTTTCTTGATATATCTTTTGCACCAAACATCATCTCTGAAACATAGTAGTGCTGTTTACCTGTCTGTTTGTTTACTTTACGTGAGACAAACAAGCTGTGATTATTCATATTCTGTCAGTTTTTACATCAGAGAGACAGCAGAATGTCACTGAAGCAGGGAGCTGTCACTAAATAATGTAGAATTCTGTGGTTCTCTGTTACATATCTGACATTGATTCTTTTCTTTGGCTTCTTCTTGGCTGCAAACTACAAACTAAACAGCATTCAGTTGATGCTATTTTGGTTGAGCATCTTTCCCATCATCATATGCAGCTTCATTCATAATACTGACAGCTTCATATCCCACAATGGAGGCTTAATGAACTTCTATATTATCATCTGGATATGAACCAGTAAACCAGTATCCTGTGGAGAAAGGCTTTGGAAAAGGATTAGTATCAACAGAGCCGGGTGATATGGCCTGAGTTTTGGTCCTGAAGAAATCAGATGGTTATCTGTGGTTTTAAACTAGTAGTGAAAGATGCACCAAGATGAAAACAAGAAAAAGATACAAAATGACTAAAATGATACAGGATGCTGCTTAAGCCGAGATCTCTCAGGTCTGCCCCTTGGCCTCCTCCCAGTTGGACATGTCCAAAACACTTCTCCAGGGATGCATCCAGGAGGCATCTAGATCAGATGCATGATCCACATCAACTGGCTCCTCTGGATGTGGAGGAGTAGTGGTTTTATCCCCAGCTCCACTGAGATGTGACCTCCAGCTTGAACTGGGAAGGTTTGCAGATGAGTGTGAAACAGCTGGGGTGAGGATCAGCACCTCCGAGGCCATGGTACTCAGCCACAAATGAATTGAATGAATGGCTACTGTGGATTAGAGATAAGTTCCTGTCCTGTCACAAGTGGAGGATTTAAGAATCTCCGGGCCTTGAGTGTAGGGACGATGGAGTGAAAGATCAGCAGGTGGAATGGTGCATGGTATAATTCTTTCACACGTAAACTCTGCATCGTGACTGAAACAATGACATATCCGATGCATAAATTTGGACTACCGGTACACAAGGAGGCTGGACTCTCCCTGACAGGTACGGTGAGAAGCTCATTCACGGTAGGACAGCTGCTGTTCCACATCCAGAGGAGCCAGTTGAGGGAGCTCATCAGGGTATCTCCCTGATGAAATGTTCCATGTCCAAATGGGAGGAATCCTGTGGGCAGACCCAAGAAAAGCTGGATCAACAATGTTGCCCTAGTTGGGGACACCATGGAAGCGCTTGATAGGAGGAGGCCAGACGGGGAAGTCTGGGGTTTTCTGCTTGAGCTGCCCTCGTGACCCAGACCTGGATAAGCTGCAGAAGACAAATGGATAAAACGTTGTTCAGTGTTTTTTTTTTTATCATTATAGAGCATGCAGCATAGGTTATAGAGAGGATGGTGGCATTTGCTTACCTCGATATTTGTAAAAGTTTGTCCCCAGTGTAAAAAAAAAAAAAAAACAAAGCTTTTGTGAATAATGAAATAGTTTGGGTACTTTTTGTTCATGAATTCTTTCCTTCATTTCTCCTTTATTTATTTTGTCAGGTATTTTGTTAATTTTCTTAATTTCTTGTTTTGTTAAAGGATGTTTTTCCTCCCCCCTTCGCCCTTGGCTTACTCTCGGTTCCATTGGGTTTATTTTTCTTGATTATTTTGTTAATTTATTGCTCATTTTCTTGATTATTTGTGGTCACTTTTAATTATTGTCCTGATTATTTTGTTCATTTTTTAAATCAATTTTCTTGTGAATTTCCCTCAGGGATCAATAAACTAACTAACTAACTAACTATGTATCTATGTATGTATGTATGTATCTATCTATCTATCTGGATTTGACTCATTTTTACTCATTTTCTTCATTATTTTGTTCATTTGTTTTATTTTCTTGATTATTTTGTTCATTTTCACTCATTTCTTTATTTTTTTTCTTATATTTTGCTGATTTTGTTTATTTGATCATTTTTGCCATCTGTGTTCACTTTTCATTAATTTGCTGATTGTTTTGTCCGTTTTTGGAAATTATCTTGATGATTTTGCTCATTGTTGCTCATTTTGTTGTGCATTTTGTCCCAGTATTCATCAACATCTACACTCTTGTTATAGAGACAAGTTATAGAAACAAGAGATAGATGTTTATTATGATAAATCATCATCATTAAATATCATATAAGACCAGTAATAAGTATTAATTCATCACTCAGCTCTAAGTGAAGCGAATGAACACTACCTCAGCACAAAATAAAAACCCTGGAATTATTCCATCCTTATGAAACAGCTCCCCATCAAACAATTCCCTGCATCCTCCTCGCAACATTCACAGCTCTAAACTCTCTGATACTGTTTCCAAAATGTGCTCACCCTTTGGCCAGACCTCTGACTGATGAGTGCGAGTGGATAAAAGACACTCGGCTCTGGAGCAGCAGGCCTGGATGTTCGTGCCAAGCTATTTCCCTGCTGCATATGAATCATTCAAAGACAGCGAAGAATGGGCGACACAGGAGCTACACGTGAGCTCTGCGGTAATAATAGACAGCTGCAAAAGTGCCTGCTGTTGTGTTCTATGCATCACAAACCCCTGGCATATGGAGGCTTTGTACATCTTGTGTGAATGTGTCCAGCCGTCTTTCTTTTTCGGGCTGATAAGGACAGAGAAGTGTGACCTCAGGAAAACTCCAGGAAAGCAGGAAGTCACTACAAAAGCGCTCAACGCCCACAAGATAACACAAATAATGACCCTAGTAGAGTCCAACAAAGACAATATTCATCATTCTTGAAAAAAGGGAGAATTTCATTATAGTCTAGCCAGAAGAGGCATTTTATTTAAACATCAACGTGACATTTTTTTGGAATTTTTGAATCGTGGTGGAAACTTTGAGCATCAAACACTTTGTTAATATGTCACTTTGCACCTTTTCTATATAAGAGCGTGAAAGGAACAAAGAATATGAACAAAATTATAACGACAGTTAACAAGGATGAGATAACTGAGCTGTAAATTGAGCAACAACTGACAAGCAATGCAGAAAATGAAGAAAAATAAACAATTATCAATAAACTGAACAAAAGTCAACAAAATAACATCACAATCAAGAAAATTAAGGGAATTTGCATCATCAAGACAATGAATATGAATGAGCAAAAATAATCAAGAAAATTATAAAAAAAAATTAGTGGAAGGATAAAGAAAATGTAAACAAATGAGCTGAACAAGAAACAGAATGAACAAACTGCTGTGATTTATTGAATCTTATGGCTTAAAGACATGCATTTCGTTTTCAAATCAAAATGCAAGACATGAGGACGGGCTACAACTCTCTATACAGTGCATTAATCGTTCCTGAAAAAAGGCAATTTTGAGATGGAAGGAAAAAAAAACAATCCTATTCCTCATTGTAGTATGAGGATTTATGGTTCTTATGAAACGGGTTTCCATTGCTGTAGTTTTTCCTGCAGGGAGGATTGCCCCACTCTCTGACATTCATTTCAGTTTGATGAGTTTCATGTATCTTCATAATTACCGCTGTAGCCTCTGTTTAAATATCTGGAGTGATTGTTGCTTGACTCACAGATTCAATCAACATCTCAATCCACGCCACTGTTTGGATTTAAAGGAGGGCGGGTGGGGTCTTTGTCTCTTACAGTTAGAGGCAAAATGAGCAGTTTGGTATCAGTGATAAACTTATTATGAGTGTGATTACTGTCAGTGGGGCTCCCGTGGTATCTTCTGAATAGACGTGGAGTGTACACATCATTACCTTCTTTTGTTTTCCCTTTCCATTCTGTTATCTTTTTCTCCTCCTCCTCTTATTGTCTTCATCCTGGACTCATTTTATTAATTAAATCCACCTGATTTATGCCTATGTAAATGCTGCACTCTTTAAACTCCTTGGTGATCCATACGAGTGTGAAAATGTCTTGTCTTCTGTTATTAAGACACTAACTTCATATACTGACTCCTTAACCTGGATAATATATAATCTGTTTGTCATAATGTCAAATAATGAATTGAACAGATTAAGTGTTATCACTTTTAGGGAAATTCATTGCAGACAGGTGAATAGATAGCGTCAAGACTAAAAGATACCCAAAATCTTTTAGATTATTCATAAGAGCAACAATCCCACCCTATAAAAACATTATACATTATAACACCCTACTGTATGTAAAACATTATTGCAACAGCTGTCAAAATTGATTGTAGAGCTTCTTCGAGCCTCCCTAATGACAGAATGACCATCTACGGCAAAATAGTCTATGTGTGATGCTAATAGGACCAGAAATTTAATGGGAGATGGACGTGTTGGTTATGATTCTATGACAAAATCTTGACTTCCACCACAGAGATCAGAATCAGGGAGTCCAGCGTTATTTCATTCATTTTTGTCCATCCTTCACATGATCCCTTCCCCCGGATCCCAAGCAAGTAGTTTTATACCTGAACTCAAAGATGAAGCATATAACCTTCCTCTTGCTGTCTGCTGTTTGAACTTTCCTCTCATCTCTGCTCCCAGACAAAGCGACAGAGACTTGATGGTTCATTACAATATATCACCAAATTGTCACAATGCTGGGTTTCACCCACACTGTTGTAAAACTCCACTGCAAGGTAGCAGAGGGAACAAGAACTGCAGCAGATCAAATCAGTGCTTCTCTTGTGAATACACGTATGCAGCTGGAGATGTAAACCCAATCCTCTCTGCTGAGAAGACCCATGCAAAAATAACACCAAAACAAAAGGAAAATGCCAAATCCAGGCTGAGGTTTTGGTCTGTGCAGCTAAATCCACCAGCACACACTGACATAGGGATTGAGAGTATTATTAATGGGTGAGACAATATTGATTTTGGGAGGAAAAGTTGCACACTTTGCTTTAATGGGATGTCATTAACTGCACGCAAAGAATGAAAAAGGAGTTTATGTTCCATGGTGAGGTACATGTGGTGTTTGTGTGAATATGGATAACTGTGGGTTAACATACGAAGTGAAAACATATGTATGCAGTATACATGTAACCTATGAGAAATGGATCACCAACGTACACCATGCCACTGTACGAAGGCAAAGTGAAGTAACTCCACATTTGGTCCACATTTAGTTAAGCCTAGACCTGGACCGTGTGACGTCTGATTTACTTTGTGCCAAATTGTATCAATCATGTTTCATTTCAAAGAAAATCAGATTTCAAATGTGCTGCAAACAGCAGAAAGTCACCAAGTAAACTAACAACATGAACCAAATAATGAATGAGTACAAATGAACAGAAATGAACGAAATAATCCGGCAGAAAAAAATTTACAAAGTAATGAAGGAAATGATCAGAGATCAAGGAAAAATTAGATGCAAAATGAGTAAAGAAAATGATGGAATCAAGAAAAAGAAAATAAATAAATAAATAAATCAAGCTATTAAGTAAAAACTTTCACATAATTTTTGTCACTTCTACAGTTTTCATAGTTACTGTGCGTTGCCTTTGTAGAGCAGTGTGTATGTAAATACCACAGACAGTATACCAATAAATCCTCATCATATAACTAGTTTTATGTTTATTAGGGCTAGTTTTATATTTACTAGGGATACACAGACATATTGGTTGAACATCAGTTTCAGCCTGTGTTAGTCTTGTTGATCTGTATTTCACAGATGCCAGTGGCCAGTGTTTCTTTGTTCTGTTATTAAGGCTTTAAAATGGTTTGGTACATTCTTAAATGTATAATACTTTTAATGCTTTAACACAACTACAGCTGTTCACCTAATCTTTACATAGTCAAATAAAACTGTGGTTATTTCAGATATGTTTTGAATACCTAGCCTCAGACATCTAGAGTATGTACATGAAAATAATATCAGTTTTAGCTACCATATGGCAACAGTAATCTTTGGGGCGCATGCAATGTTATGCCCATAGGAAGGCGATTATAAACACAGTATAAAGAAGCAGTTTCTGACTGTGGTTGAACAGAACAGACTCCATCTGGACCCCGAAGTGAACACCGGTAAATCAGGTATTACACAAGCACACACAGGGCTGATCAGCCCATGATGGAGCTGCAGCTGAGGACGTTATATAGAATAAATCATCCTCTGTTGCTCTTCTCCACGTTTTTCCCTCAGGATCAGCAAAATATAGCTCTGAATGAGGGAGTAAGGGGAGGTAGAGTTAAATGTCCAAACTATCAAGGGGAGAGGGTCAGAGGCAAACCTGGCTTCCTCTCCCTTTACCTTCAACCTCGACTTTTGTCTCGGTCACTCCGTCTTCCAGTCCAGATGCTGACCAGCTGGAGGCCACTGCACACATCCTCAGGTTTGAGCAGCCTGAGGTGGGCCTGCTTGACCTGATGGTGCGTCATAATAAAAGGCCAAGTCACCCAATAATGTTGAGATGCACAATTTATGGTTATGTGTTGTGGCGTCAAACTGTAGTACCGTGAGTGTCCACTAGGGGCTCGCTCCAAAAGTAAGTCAATCCCCCACAGAGGCTCCTATTAAAATGGTCAAATTTGTAGGAGAAATGAAACCTGGTGCAAGAATGGTTTTGGTCTTTATAGTTTATTTCTTATGAGCAATAGAGGGCAGTCAGTGCTGCCCGTCTGTCTGTCCGTCTATGCTCTAACTCAAACGGAGCTGAGTTCAACAAACCTGGCATATGAACAAAAAAAGAAAACTAGAATGTACTCAAGCGAGATGCTGACTCACACCGGATGCTTGTCTAGACCTTGCACACATTTAATATGTGACAGAGGGCTCAGAGACCTTTCACACCAAAAAAGTGTGCGAAAATTCAACAAGTGGTTGCTAAGATAAACCCTGTTTGACCTTGGCCATGTGACCTTGAACTTTGACCTTTTGATGCTTAAATTAGTGGAAGTCTACAGTGGGTCAAGATCAATATTACTGTCAATTTTGGTCCTGGCTGTATTCCTGATTGAGTTATAGGGTGGCACAAACACACGCACACAGATGCCACCGACTGCCCATGGCCCATGGGTAATAATCAAAAATGAACAAAATATTCTACAAACTGAACAGAAAACAACAAAAAAGAGGAAAATTGTCAAGAGAATGCACAAGAAAACCAAAATAAGCAATAAAATGAGTAAAATTCAACAAAATAAGCAACAAACTAAACAAGACTAAACTGATATTGAGAAAATTAAATGAAAATTATCCATAAATCGAAAAGAAGAAAAAACAAAGTAAATTCAAGTCAAGAAAATTAGCAACAGTGACCAGAATAATAAAAAAGGAGCAAAAATCAACATAATAATCAAAATTGAACAAGACAATCCATCAAATCCACAAAAAGGAACAATAATAAGCAATAAAATGAACGCCGTCCCCGACCCCAGAGAGGATCGAGGGGTAGAAAATGAATGAATGAATCCATATAATGAACAAAATAAGCAAAAAAAAAACCAATAATAAACAAAAAACAAAATGATCACATAAACAAACTAGTGAACAAAATTAACATGGCATGTACGCTACGATTTTCAGATTTACTGACTGGTACGTCTTTTTAGATGAGTGACGCTGTCATGCAGACCTGTCAATCAAAGACCAATATTTAACAAACTACACGCCATAGTATCGTTATCACAGATTTTATCACAGACCACCATCACTCGTTAATGTGTTCATGACTCATGAAAAAAAAATTACTCTATTAGTATTTTTATTCCAGTGTAACTCAAGGCTTTTTGGAGTTTGCTTCACTCGTGTTTATTTCTCCATTGGCCTACACTCATGGCCATACATTTTGAGAATGATGCTAAATTTGTTGCTTTTTTATATATTTCATTGGTGTATTACAGAGCACTTCTCAATTTCTTAAACAGTTTCAGACTGTATTGGTAAATGTAAACTAAATCCATGCAAAATGAAATCGTCATTCTCAAAACTCTCAGCCACAACTGTAGTATGTGAATCCAGCTGCCTGTAGAGATTATGATTGGTGCTATATAAATAAAGTTTGATTGATTGATTGATTGATTGAAACAAATGAAGCTAGCATATAGGTCATGGAAGTATCATTAGAAACAAGACTAATACTAAAATTTGAATCCAATCCCCTCAGTGGTCTTTCACTGATATTACACTCTGGCCCAGAAAGCATTTTTTCCCCACAGACCTCGAGGATAAAAGAGATCAGCTGCTCTGCCCTTACACTCCTGCCCAGACTCATAGGTCAATAGGTCAGCCGAGCAGCTGCTCCCGGATGGACCCACATCGAAGAGGAAGCTGAGAAGGGACGGCCTTTTCTTCTGCTGCTCCAAACCTGTGGAATAACCTGTCGTTACACCTCAGAAAGACCCTTCCACTTTTAAAACCCACTTTTACTCCTTCGATTGAGACATGATTTTTACTTGTTTTTACTGGATGAACGTGATTTCTTTTTAGTTTTTACGATATGACTGTCACTTTTTCTTGAGTCTTTTTGTGCTTTCAGTTGTACTGTATTGAGTTATTGCTTAATTTACGTCTGTTTTTTAAATGTTATTTGTCCCTGACGTACAGCTGTGGTTGTTTTTAAAGCACGTTACAAATAAAGCGGACTGATGTTGATTGATGATAATGATGACAGGACACCTATAGCTGCAAAAAAGCATAGAAATGACTCTTTATATGATCAGTTTTTACAACATGGAGGTTTGAAACATCTTAAATCACCCAAATGCTCCAAAAATAGGTTTTAATATCCATGTTGGCACCTGCAGTGCACAGTCTGAGTGACCATTGGACAAGCGGGGAGATGCTGGAGGGTAGAGCAGGGGGGAAGCAGTGGTCCTCGTACACCGGTGCAGCGAGATGCATATTGTGGTAATAATGCACAAGTTGAAACTTTATTTGAGCAGCTTTCCATAAGGAATGAACGTGTGCCATTTTGGACTAGCACCTGTGGGTGTGTTCTTGGAAACAAAAGGTTAAAAGTCAAGGTTTCTAAAAGTTGAAAATCCCTTTTGGCATATAGTAACTTTATTATCAGAGCTAGGACAACCAATTTCAGACACACGTGGGCTGGCGTGGGTCTGCACGGTGTAGCTTTAGCTTTTTTCTATTTCTCCTCCTGTGGATAAACACACATGCACCTGGACACGTGCTGGCCATTCATTCACTTTGCAGAAAATGCAGAGAGCGCAGACAGATCGACTGTGTCTATAAGTGTTCAGTATTATATAATGTGACTGCTGTGTCGTAATGTACAACACCGAGGTATCTCCAAACATTACAGGGTGGAGTTGTTTTACACAATCTTTTCTAATCAATAAAACCTTCGCTTTTCTGTGTCGACCTCAAGACACTGGAGTTGCTCTTGTGGCCTCTGCACCGACGTGAGTGTGTGTTAGTTGGTGAGCGGGTGAATGTGACACATCGTGAAGCTCTGTGTGTCATTAAGGCAGAAAAGCACCACATAAATGCAGCCCATTTAAAAGCATGGGGAGACTAATTGATTCTCGTATTGAAGTGATTCTCTGAAATCCTGGCTAAATGTAGTTTTAGACCCCCAAGCTGCACCTCTAGTGGCTCTGGTTGCACTAGATTTGAAATCAGTCAGAGGAGGAGGAAAAAAAAACCCTGCACCATCTTATAAGCTGGATCATATACAGTGCTGTGAATAAGTGTTTGCCCCCTTCCTGATTTCTTACTTTTTATATGTATTTGTCACACTTAAACATTTCAGATCATCAGACAAATTTAATTTATAAACGCACAAGTAAACAAACCTACATGGCCCTGTGTGAAAATATGCTTACACCCTAAACCTCATAACTGGTTGGTCCACCCTTAGCAGCAAAAATTGCAATCAAGCATCTGCAATAACTGGCAGTGAGTCTTTTACAGTGCCGCGGAGGAATTTTGGCCCACCCCTCTTTGCAAAATTGTTGTAATTCAGCCACACTGGAGGGTGTTCAAGCATGAACCACCTTTTTAAGGTCATACCACAGCATCTCATCTCAAACCTTTAAAAATAAAAAACACTTAAAAACTGCATTTTGTGGTTCATTTGTGTTTCTTAAATGTAATATATAAATTTGTTTGATGATCTGAAACATTTAACTTTGACAAATACACAAAAAAGTAAGAAATCAAGTAGGGGGTAAATTCTTTTTCATAGCACTCTATATGGTATGTGCACTGTTGATCTTATGTTTTGTTCATCAAACATTTTTAGTCAGTGAAAACTTTAAATATTCTAGACTAATTGCATCTAAACAAAAATGTTCAAAACACTGTTTGATTTCTATTTGGACAATGAAAGCCTCCAGCACGTGAAAACAAAAACATGTCTCAAAATACAGTATTGGAATATTTCATTTTAGTATACACAACCACAAACATACAGAAGATGGATGCACATACAGACATTTGTCTAGAAGACACTCGTTGACAGTGTCCACAAGGAGGAGGAGACACAGCAGATCAACACTGACAGGGATGTGTGTTCACATCTGGATCAAAGCAGATCCATTGGAAGTTGATTTGAATGTTTAAAATTTTTTTACAGTGGATGTTTTTGACAGTATATTTTTTACAGTGCACTGTAAGAAATGTGCCATTAAAGAATTTAGATTAAGTGAACTATAACAAAAATAATACACCACACAATCAAAGAAATTAACAAAATAATCCCCATACTCACAATGAACAAAAGTATCACCATTAGAGTTTTGCCTTTTTGCCCCCCCACATCCTTAAATCTCCGCCTCTGTCCACAGGTACCAAACCATTGGCTGGTTGTTTGTAGTTGAAGGTAAAGCCTGTTGGGAGGAGGTGGGAGGTGGGAGGAGGAGGAGAAGGAGGAGGAGGAAAAAGGCGGAGGGTTGAATCCAGACGCGATCCACACTCCGCTCAGAGCGCACGACGCACGGACTCAGCACCCGGAGCCAAACCCACCCTGGACGGACTATCTGTGCGTTTTCAACCCCGTCTCACCATTTTCTGTTCGTTTCATTTCAACTTTGGACTCGAACCAACTTCTCTAAGGACATGTTGGAAGTTTCACACTGCGTTTTCCTCTTTCTGACCTGCGTGTGGCTTGAACCAGTGAGTGCGCTCTTCACTTCTCTCATTATGATGGAGTTCCACTGGTTTTTGGGTTAAATTCAGTAACACTGGTGTGCGTGTAAAGAGGTTGTGCATCTGTCTCCTTAACTACAGTTTCAATTCATAGTTTCTGTTTTGCAGCAGTAGTTTGTAGATGTAGATGTGATTGTACTTCTTCATGCAGACTTATTTTTGTACAGCACACTGCTGTACAAAAATATTATGTTCATTTCTGCTTATTTACGTCACTGTTTTGTTCATTTGTGTTGGTTTTACGCAGTGTTTAGATGTGTTTTTGTTCAACTTTTCCCATTTTTATTGTTTGTTTTGTACGTTTTGGGGAGTTTTTAATGTTTTTTTGTGTGTAGCTTTGTGAAATTAGTAGTTTCTTCTTTTGTTCATCTGTGTCGATTTTGTTGCTTGTTTTGTTTATGTGGTGTCATATTTGGCTTATTTTCTTGATTTTTCTGTACATTTCTGTATTGTTTTGTTGCTTTCATTTAAGGGGAGCATTTTATGTTTTTTTTTTTTGGGTCCACCTTGAACATTTTGTTTAATTCGTTAATTTTGTTACTTTCTTAGCTATTTTTTCTGCACTTTTTCCCTCAATTGTATTTCTTCATTTTCTTAATATGTACATTTTCTTATTTGTTCATGTTGTTGCCAACTTTATTCAATTTGGGGAGTATTTTATACTTTTTTTGTTTTGTTGTACATTTTGTTATTTATTTTATTACTGCTTATTTATAGGATCTGTTTTCATCACATTGCTTATTTTGTTCATTTTTGTTCAATCTGGGAAATTGCAAATTCTGGTTTTATTGATTTCTGTACATTTCACACTTTTTTAATTTGTTGCTTATTTTGAAACATGTTTTATTCATTTTTATTGTATTATTGTGTATTGTCAGCAGTATTGTACACAGTTTTTTCCCAGTTTCATCCATTTTGTTGCTTATTTCAGGTAGATACTTTATTGAGCCCAGAGGGAAATTCACAGTTTCCAGCAGTATCATACTGTTCCGTTTCAGACACTTTTCTGCCCATTTTAGGTGCATTTTACTTTTATTTTATGTCTTTGGTGTTGTTTTTGTGTTTTTACATCATGTTTTTATTTATGTCCTATTTGTCTCATTTTTCCATTTTTTTAATCTTTTAGGTTCTGCATAATTTTCATTTTTTTCCCCAGCTTTTGCATCTTTAATTTTTTTAATGTTATCTTTTTTTGTCTTTTACATTTATTTTTCTGTGTCTTGACTGTTTCTCCATCTTGTTGTATCATTGTGCACTTTAGTTTTTGTCTTCTTTTGCATCTTTCGCTGATAATTTAATCCAAAAATATTGATCTCTTGTTCTTCTGACTTAATATTGTTATAATTGATATATGAGATATGAGCCAACTGAACACAGTTTTTAAATATCACTAAATTGGACAGAAAGTTAATCTTTTTGCATGTTTTACTAATAAATTAGAACCACAAATATTTGTCTTTATTCTCTAACTTTAAACAAAAATTAAATAATGATTGGACATGTATTGCAATATTTGTCCTCCAGCACTGTAAATGAACATGACCAGAAAATCTGAAATTGAGCTTTTAGTTTTTGTATTTTCACCTCCATCTGACCTAAATACTGTCAACATAGTCTGCAATTTTCTTCCCAATCTCCATAACTAAAGTGTTTCCTTTCGGTTCAGCTTCGTGTGTCCGTGTCGACCGCAGACTAAACCTGCAGATGTGTTTTTTTTCTCCTTTAAATGCCTCAGAAAATCAGCTGTGATTCAGACTGTGATGGTGTTTTAGTGACATGAATTAAAGGACCACTACATCAGGTTTTCTGCAGGCAGCGCTCAGAACACTTATTTTAGATCAATTTTAATAGTTGCTCCATAGTATTGCCTTTTTTATTCCTATAAATGATTCCATATGTACGATTTGCATGTATTTTACTTTTTAAATGTGAAATTTAACATGTAAGGTATATAAAATGAGGAATGAGCATATGCTGGCATTCACAAATTGAACAAAAATGATGAAAAATAACAATGTGATCAAGAAAATACAGAAAAATAACAGAATGAGTAGAATAATTAAGAAAATGATGAATAATGACTTAAATAATCCATAGATTTACAATAAAATGAACAAAATGATCAAAAAAATGAACAAAATGATCAAACAAATAATCAGAAGTATAAACAAAATTAGTGATAAGTTACCAAAAGGATCATGAAAATTAAAAAATGACTAAAATAATCCATGAATTCACAATGAAATACAACAAATTAAAAGTATTTTAAAAGAAAGTTTAAATATAATCTATAAATTCACCACAAAGCAAGACAAAATTAACAAAATAAACAAGAAAAATTAAGAAAATAATTCTTGAAGTATATCCACAAAATGAAATTTTTTTAACAAAATAACCAGGGTGCCCAAACTGTTTCACAAATGTGCCAAAAATGTGCAAAAATAATGCCAGAAATTTAACAAAGAAAGCAAAATGTTCCACAAAATTGACCAAAGTAACCACAACTTACCCATAAAATACATAAAATATTCCACAAAATGAACAGAAAGAACAGTTATTAAGAAAATGAATACAAATAAAAAAAATGAAAATGAACAAAAATGACTGAAATATTCTACAAATTCACTCTGAAATCAGCAAAAAAAGACATAAAATGAAGAACATGATCACAAGAGTCACAGCCATCACAAAATGAAGAAAATAAACAGAAATATGAAAGAATTAAGACAAAAATGAAGACAATAAAAAATAACCAAATGAACCACACATGTCCCATGAAATGAGAAGAATATTCCACAAAATGAACAAAAATGAACAAAATGAAAAATGATTAAATGAAGAATGAAAACATCCAACATTTACTGCCTTAAGGGGCTTTATTATTTATTCTGTTGATTTTAAGTCAGGTGTAGATTCTGGGTTTCAGGTGTGAGTCTGTTGATGTTGCCATGGTAACAGTCTCCTTTGTCCCTCTCTCCATCGTTTTTGTCACTAAGTGCGAGTGTCTCTAGTACAGAAGAATGTGTGACTCATGCTGGAGGTCACGGACTATAACAGGAGGATGATTACGCATATAAGTAGAAATTTAGTCAAAGAAGAGGATAACAAACTAGATCACTCTCTATCAATGATTAAAAATGCCAAAACATTATTTTAATCAAGCTCTCGAGTTCAGTTTGGTCCTCAGGGAATGTGGAAGAAATTACAGGGTTGAGTGTGGGATTTATTTATTAGTAAAACAAAAATAAATGCAGCAATACAAAAGTAAAGTTAAAGGTAAAAAAAGATGCAGAAAGAGCATAACAGATGCAAACAGCAAAATGCAAAGTAACAAAAATATGCAATAAAATGAAACAAATAGTGTACAACCCCAATTCCCAAAAAGTTGGGATGCTGTGTAAAATGCAAATAAAAACAGAAGTCAATGATTTCCAAATATCCTAAACCCATATTTTATTCCCAATAGAACATAAACAACATATCAGATGTTGAAACCAAGACATTTTACCATTTCATGGAAAATATTAACCCCTTTTAAATTTAATGGCAGCAACACAGCAATTTCAGAAAAAAATGTTCCTTAACATAAAATTGTGAAGACTTTGTAGAACCCACCATCATCAAAAGATTCAGAGACTCAGGGGGAAGGCCCCTCCAAGGTCAAACCTGGATGCCCTCAGGTGGCACTGCATTAAAAACAGACACGATCACTGCATGGGCTCAGGAGCACTTTCAGAAATCACTGTGCAATCCACAAATACTACAAGCTGAAGCTGCATCATGCAAAGAAGAAGCCAAATACAGTATGAACACAATCCAGAAATGCCGCCGTCTTCTCTGGACCAAAGCTCATTTCAAGTGGTCTGAGGCAAAGCGGAAATCTGATCTGTGGTCAGATGAATGCCTCAGACTTTTCCAGCCTTTTGTTGCGCCTGTTTCAATTTTTTTGAGATGTGTTGCTGCCGTCAAAAGGAGCTGATATTTTCCAGGAAATGGTCAAATTCTCAGTTTCTGCATCCGATATGTTGTTAATGGTCTACTGTGAATAAAATATGAGTTTATGAGATTTGCAAATCATTGTATTCTGTTTTAGTAACATTTTACACAGCGTCCCAAGTTTTTTGGAGTTAGGCTTATAAAAGAAAAAGTGAAATTGATGTAAAGATGCAAAAAGACAAATGGTGTAACGGGATAATGACATAAATGTAGTATCGAGACTCAGTGTACTAAAATGATGCAAAAAATACAAATGTGATTTGAAGGTTAAAAAAAATGCAAAAAAGACTGTGCAGTAAGATAAAAACAATGTCAAAGATGCAAAAATACAAATAAAAATGAAAGAGGCGCAAAGAGATGAAAACGGTGTAAAAGAAAATAAATAAATGATTTGGTTTGGGAAAGCTGAAGAGATGACAGGATGGTATGGTTATTAGGAAAAAAATAAAAGACAAAAGTGACGGAAAAGATGCAAAAAGCAAAGTTATATAAATGTGCAAAAAAAGAAATAATGTAAAAAAAATATGGAATTGATATAAAAATGCAAGAAGATAAAAAAAACAAAAGATTCCCAAACTGTATAAACTTGTTTTGAGTCTGCCTTTGTGAGTATGTCCCTAGAAAAAAGGTGAAATCTGATTGATTTGGCTTTTATTCACCTCATTCTTATGATGACGATCTAATCCCATCATGGTCCTTATTTGTGGATGAACAATCCAAGGCTTGGTGAATTCTGCTTCACAATGATAGGAAGAGTTCCATTGTAGTATTCACCGCTCCTTGAATCACCACCTTATTGTGGTGGAGGGGTTTGCGTGCCTGAGTGATCCTATGTGCTATATTGTTGGGGGAAATTCGCCCCTGGTAGGGTCTGCCAAGGCAATTTGGTCCTAGGTCACAGGTCACACTAAGAGCAATTCATAAGACCCTTATGACTGTGCATTCCTGTGGGTCCACCACCTGCAGGAAGGGTCATAAGTTCCGGTGCTGTGTGGTTTGGGTGGTTCAATCTCCAGTTGCCAAAACTAGCTTCAACTGGGAGGAGGCAATGGGGCAGATCCAGGACACACTGGAGGAACTATGTCTCCTGGCGGGCATGGGAATGCCTGGGGGTCCCCCCAAAGGAGCTGGAAGAGGTGGCTGGGGAGAGGGAAGTCTGAGCTTCTCTGCTCAGGCTGCTGCCCCCGTGACCCCGATTAGGATATGTGGGAGATGATGCATGGATTCTTATTACGTGAATGATGGTGGAAACACAACAATTAAAAGTTAACTGGCTCATAAGGTCAGCGGTGGTGAAGGCAGAGGAGACCATCCTGATGTGCATTACTTCATATGAATGGTATATTTTTATGATTTTTTTGAGTTGCTTCAAATAATTTTGTGGTGATTACTTTGAAGATAATTATGTGTCAAAATACTGAACACAACACACACATCTTTGATGAGGGGTCCTGACTGAAGTGGATGGGTACAACATAATTGTGTGTGATCCATGCAACAACAATGCACTATGAGACGTGACATTAAATATAAAAATGCAATAAAATCACAAAATTGCACAAATACAAGTAGAGAAATACAATATAATATTTTAGAAATAAAAACATTTAAATAGAAAATTTTAAATGAAGACACATTAACACATTAAATAGAAACATACCTTTAAATATATATAACATATACACACACATACACATACAAGGCTTGTGCAGTAGAGTAAATCCAGGACTGTTAAGGTGCACACGTGGAGGGTGTGGAGTCCTTGACTCTGTGTGTGTGTGAGATGGGGTGGGGGTACATTCAGTGGCTGTTAGCAGTCCGTATGGTTCAGGGAGGGAAGAGGCTGCTTGTTAATCTGGTGGTGTGAGACCTGATTGACCAGAAGTGCTGTCCAGAGGGCAACAGGTCAAACAAATGATGGGCAGGATGTGAGGGGTCTCCTGTGATGGCCCTAGTTTTCCTGAAGCTGCAGGACCCGGATATGTCATCCAGGGAGGGCAAAGGGCAGCCGATGATTTTTTTGGCAGTGTTGCAGAGTCTTGCTGTCCTCAGCTCTACCGCACACACAGACAGTACGGTGGCTCTTCTGACGATGAGAAATTCGGATAGAGAGGAAAAAATTGGCAAAAAATATAATTGCATCCCGAGGAATTATTCGGACTACAACCGAAGATTGATGTGTCTATGCCCGGGTCACGTCTGCATCACTTCCGGGTCTCATCCGTGAATGACCCGGAAGTGACATTCTCAGCGAATGTAAACATTGTGTTCCTTCTGGGTCGGTCCTGCAGCTGAGTGTAAACGCAAACTGAGCCTTTTTCATTTAAAATACTGCTTCATTTTGTGTTTTTCATC
>JAQQAE010001697.1:0-24495 GCA_029823295.1 Pseudamia nigra
GAGAGAGAGAGAGAGAGAGAGAGAGAGAGAGAGAGAGAGAGAGAGAGAGAGAGAGAGAGAGAGAGAGAGAGAGAGACCTTTTGCGACCGTCTTTCATGTCAAACTATGATGTAAGAGCTCAAATAAGAGTCACAGCCATAACATTTATCCAAATATTAAAAAAATAAATACATCGGAGTTGATATTTTTTTTTCCATTGGCTCATCTGACCTGTAACATAACCCCTTAAAACAAAGAATTAAAAATATATATAAATGAAAACTTGCATCTTAAAAATGACCTCATACATTCAAAGTAATTCACGCCATTATTGTTATTATTATCATTATTATTATCATTTACAAAAAATAGGAAAACTGTGCAAATGTGGAAAATGATTCCCCAAAATGTATTCATGAATTGATGATGAATTGATATCCCTCAATATTTGTAAAATATGGATATTTTACTTATTTTATATATATAGACCTATATATTTCTAATTATGTAGTTATTCAGTAGCCGAGGTGATATGTTCAGTTTTGGATTAACTTGTGTTCATTTTTTTCATTCCACCATTTTTTAAACAATTTGCTCATTCTGTTGCTTATTCTATTCGTTTTGTTCATTTTGTTAAACATTTGTTGTTCATATTATTAATTTTTTTGCTTGCATTTATGTTTTTATTTTTTTCTGCTTATTTGTTCACTTTTGTTCTTTCTTGCTCATTTTCTTCAGTATTTAGTTGCTTATTGTGCTTTTTTTCATTTTGTGACTTCTTTTTTCGTTTTTGTTTAATTTTTTAAATTATTTTGTTTATTTTTGTGTATTTTGTTCCTGATTTATTTTGTTAATTCGTCCCTTTTTGGTGCTCATTTAGCTGCCCCCTCCCCAGCCCCCATTTCTTGTGTCTTATTTAGCTCATACCGATCATTTTGTTCATATGTTGCCCCCTTCATATACTCATACAAAGAAGACAAACTGACCAGAACACGGACCATGATGAACTGGACGCTCAAAATTTCGAAGTGGATCTAGAGATACTTAAGTAAAAATGTCCCCATAGTCTTCAATTAGCCTACAAGACAAAGAGCATCCAGTGTGTTTGTCAGTTGCACTAATTTTGTAAATCTTCGTAAATAATAATAATACTAATAGTATAATTTTGCTAATTCTATAAACACATGCTGTACTATTTTGGCCCTGCTGGACGAAAATATTCATTGACACCTGCAAATCTAATTTTAAATGGCTGTTGAGGGTAAACCACTACATTTTCTACGGTAAAATAATAACCAGGCCCAGTGCGCCGGGATGCGACTCTTCATGGAGCCTCTCACAGACACAGTGGTTTTGGCATTTCGTTCTCCGCCTCGGAGGCTTCGTGCAGCCGCTGCGTAATTGGCTGAGTCGGGGCTTTGTTGGAGACCCCGCCCCTGAGCTTGACAAGGCTGGCCCTCCACGCTCCTGTCAGCCACGGCGCAGTTACGTGCTGATTTAAGTCCCACTGGGCGCAGCTGAATCTGACAAACACCAACCGAAAACCGGAGAGGACCTGCAGCACCTAAACGGACTGGGAGTCATTTTCCAAAGAGGCGTGAGCAAACCGGACACTGTGGATAAAATAACACGGACAAAGGTACTGCATGGTGGTTTTATCATCATGGGTAAATATAACGGGGATAGAGTCCGGAGAATGATGTGCTGTGAATATTAAAGGTGGTTATTTTCTATATTTACTAAGGTTTTGCAAGGTTTTGCATCATGCACTAGAGAAAACGTGCGATGTTTAAGGGACTTGTGCTTACAAACAGATCCCAAGCCGCACTACACTTTTAAAATATTAATATCAAATGTTTGCTCGTTACAGGTTTCCGGTGTCAACCTCGACTCCCCGATGTCAAGGAGAAGAGAGGGATTAAAGTTAGTGGACAGAAACACGGCTTCAGTCCTGCGCCTTGAATGGACACTTTCAGCTGTTTAATAGAGGACTTTGGTGTTCAGCTCCATTTTCAGACGCTCCGTCCGGTTCTGTTTGGATTTTCACTGACTTTGTAAGACGCCGCAAAGAGCCCGAGATGGATGTGGCGGCTGATCAGCCCCGCTGGATGCACCACCACGCCGTACTGAACGCTCCACACCCGGACTCCCATCACCCCGGCCTGGGACACAACTACATGGAGCCCACGACCCAGCTCCTGCCTCCGGATGAGGTGGATGTTTTCTTTAATCATCTGGACTCGCAGGGAAACCCGTACTACCACAATCCAGGCAGGGCCAGGGTGCCCTACAGCCCAGCCCACGGTAAGAAAGTCACTCTGGGAGTTGAGTTAAATTAACATCAAAATCTAATGAGCACAAAGCAGCGTCGTTTTAATTTTCTCAGACATGTTATTTGTGTTGCATTAATAAAGTCTAATAATTAGATATCAAACTTAAATGACAGTTTGAAACCTCTTCCAGATTTATAAGAAGTTGAAAAACAAGTTTGGTAAACTTTTTTTTTTTTTACATTACTCTAAAAGTGAAAGTTTACTGTAAAAATAACACAATCTTAGTTTAAATTGTAATTCCACAATTTGCACAGAAAATAAATGTTTCTAAATGTACAGAATGCAGAATGTGTTGTCTGTTGTGGATTAAATGCATGAATCTAGTAGTTCATTGGAATCAACAAGTCTGGATTATTTCTGCACGTTGGTGTTTGTGTCATGAAGCTCCATGTTCAATCAGTCTTCTGCTCTTCGCTTCTCTGACAGCTCGTCTGACGGGCTCTCAGGTCTGCCGGCCTCATCTCATCCACAGCCCGGGTATTTCCTGGTTGGACGGTGGAAAAGCAGCCCTCTCTGCTCACCATCACAACGCCTGGGCCGTGAGTCCCTTCAGTAAACCCAGCCTGCACCACCCGGGCTCCGCGTCCCCCGGCGGCCTCTCTGCCGTCTACCCCTGCAGCAGCAACTCCAACTCGGTGTCGGCGTCCTCCTTAACGCCACCGTCCCACACCAGTCCCCATCTGTACACTTTCCCCCCCACCCCGCCCAAGGACATTTCACCAGACCCGGGCGCCGCTTCTCCGCCCTCCTCCGCCAGCAGGATGGACGAGAAGGAATCTGTCAAATACCAGGTGTCGTTACCGGAGGGGATGAAGATGGAGGGCTCCGGGTCTCTGAGGAGCAGCCTGCAGACCCCTTCCACCCACCATCCCATCCCGACCTATCCTCCATACTCCCTTCCCGCAGCACACGAGTACGGCAGCCTGTTTAACGCGGGGAACCTGCTGGGAGCATCCTTCACCCCGAAGAGCAAAGGCAAGACCCGCTCCTGCACAGGTGAGTCCACGCACGACAATACCCGCGGCGTTTCGTTGTGTAATCTGGATCAGGATTTGGATAAGGTATCAGGCCTGCTGCTTCATCACGCGTCTTATTTTCCTGTTTGGAAAGTAATTCTCAGTAATTGAACAAAGCGCTCAGGCGTCATCTGTAATGAGCTGACCGAGCCAAATGCGGCTCTGCAAGGCTTTCTGTTTTCATATCAGTGCAAGTGAACAATTACATCATTGTATAAAACCATTCTGGATATTGCGCTTCAAACATAATGGGGCAAACCAACATGTACACATCTAAATATTTTAAGTAAAGTAAACAAGTAAAAACAGGGGAAAATAATGAGAAACATTAACCAAACAATGAGGAAAGTAGGGGACAAAAATGAAAAAGTTAAAAAAAAAGAGGAAAGAAATCAAGAAAATGAACAAAATGGAGAAAATGCACCCCTCTCAAAAATGAGCAAAATGATGGAAATAGTCAAGAAAATAAACAAAAGTAACTAAACACAGCTATGAAAATAATCAAGAAAATGAATAAATTGCCCAAAATAAGAAGAAAATGAAAATACCCAAATATGAATATTAAAAAAAAATTCAGAAAGTTAACAGAGCTATTGTGTTATCATTTCCTCACTATGATTTAACACACACAAACTGTAAAACTCAACGTTAAAATCAAAATGTCTTGCGTGTATTATATAACACAGGAGTATCATAATCTCAACGAGAGCATGACCTGGTTTTAAAACCAAGATGTTAATTAAAGGCATCGACCAAAACATTTTTTCAAGCGGTTATGGATTTTTTAAATGCGAAAGATAATTTTCGGTTCAACTAAGCCATCAACTTTTTGCCTAATTACACGATGCATTAATTAACAGTCACTTAATGCATTTGAAATCCATAAATATGTTGTTTCAAAAGAGTGCGTTTTGTTTGAACAATGGGAGCGTCGGTTTTTAGACAGGCGAATGTGGAACCTCCAGCACATATTCAACATTTGTTTTTTTTGTTTTTTGTTTTTTTTTTTGGTATTCTGGTGTCAACTGTTAATGCAGCTGATTTTGTCTTTTCTGCACAAGAGCAAAAATAATAAAGAGAACAAATAAAAATAAGCAACAAGAGACGCAAAGATGAGTAAAATAAGCAACCAAATGGACAAAAATTAATAAAATAATTATAACAATACTGACAAAAATGAAGAAAGTAGCTCAGAGGTGGACAAGATTCACATGCTCCTCAAAAGTACACACCTATATGGATTTTTGGGAAACTAGTTAAGGCCAGTTTACTGGGTCCTATGATTTGAACATTAAGCATAATTTATGTGTTGTTATAATGCTGCTGCTATTACAACTACTTTTACATATAATAATAGTAATAAACTAATTTTATTAAGCAAATGATTTATTCTCCTCTGCTCCATTGTCTCACAACAGAGTGTAATGAGACTTTAATCCTCTTTTATTCACATGAATCAAAATCCTTTTATCATGTTTCTTTCCTTATGTTGCTAGTTTCTGTCTTTTTTCTTTATTTGTGTTATTTTATTTGGCTTATTTTGTTCATTCTGATGGTCGTGTCAAAGTTTTGATTATTTCTTAATACTTTATACAAGAAACACAATGATTATGTAACAAGAAAGTATTTTGCTTGTTTGTTTTTTTTGTTCATTTTGTCATGTTTGCTTATACTATTTCTTGTTTTCCTTTGTGTTCAGCCATATTCTTTCTTGCTTATTTTGTTCATTTTGTTGAATATTTCAGCCATTTTTATTCATTTTATTCATGTTTGTGCACACTGTTGGCTATTTCTTCCCGCTTTGTTCAAAAACAGGAAGTAATATTTTATTCCTTTTTCATCGGTTTCTTGAATATATTGTTGCTAATTTTGCCCATTTTTACACATTTCCTTGGATATTTTTGGTCAGTTTACTGTTTTGTCTTTTCTTTTTGTTCACTTTTGTTCTTTTTGTGTTTACTCTGTTCAACTTTGTTTTTCCTGAGTATTTTGTACTTATTTTGTTCATGTTCTTGATTATTTTACTGCTCTTTACTTCATTTTAGTTAATCATGCTACTTACTTTGATAATTTTTCTGCTAATTTCATTCATTTTTGTTCCTTTTGCTGCTTACTTTGTTCATTTTGCTGCTAATTTAGTTAATTTGAGTTCATTTTACTGGTGATTTAGTTCATTTGAGTTCATTTTACTGGTGATTTAGTTCATTTGAGTTCATTTTACTGCTAATTTAGTTCATTTTGCCACTTATTTAGTTCATGTGAGCTCATTTGACTACTCATTTTGTTCATCTTGCTGCTAACTTTGTTAATTTTGCTGCTTATTTAGTTCATTTGAGTTCATTTTACTACTTATTTTGTTCATATTGCTGTTCATTTACTTTAGTTTTGTTCATTTTGCTGCTTATTCCGTTCATTGAAGTTCATTTTACTGCTCTTCTTGTTCATTTTGCTGCTTATTTTGTTCCTTTTTGTCACACTGAGCCTCTTCTTGTCCTCCTTTGTTCACGGTGTCTGATCTGGCTCGGGGTGAGCAGCGAGCTGGATGCAGCCCAGAGGTGTGAAAGGAAGATCCTCAGGCATCAGAGCCAAAAACCTCAGTATTTAGGCTACGAGTCCCTTCTCTGTTACACAAGACATTAATACATGGCCCTGATTGTTATTCGATTACAGAGCAGACGATTCTCAGCTTTAAGCCTGATTGAGTTCAAAGTGGAGCGAAAACTCACTCCCACTGCTTTTATACTCCTTGTTTATTTGCTAAATAATGTTACACAGTGGTTTTCGCATGGTGCTGCCATCATGTCAAACAAAATGTATTTAAATTATTTAAACATATACCAAATGTAATTATAATTTGAGGAAATTAATACACAAATAATCAAAAATTAAGAAAAACAAGTAAAAAAAAAAACAAGAACATGAAAAAATATCCACAAAAAATGCCAAATATTTCAGAAAGGAACAAAACTGACAAAGTAAATAGAAGCACAATAGAAAATGACAACAGAAAAAACGAGAAAATGAATAAAATGATTCGTAAAATGAACAAAAGTTAGTGATCTCTGGATCCTCCTGGGAAGTTTGAACACTGAACACTTTGTTTTGTGTGCTGGTGAATTGTTAATGCGTTGATTTGAATCTTTCTGACATAACTTTATGACAAGAGCAAAAAATGAACAAAACAACCAACAGAGTTGGCAAAAAATGAACAAAATAATCAAGAAAAGGAGCAAAAAACAACAACATAATCCACAAACTTAACATAATAAGGAACAAAATGAACATGAACAAACCAAAATCACAACAAAATGAGCCAAGTTTAACAAAACAAACCAAAAAAATCATACAGATAAACTAAAGAGTCAGTGAACAATATAATGAAATCAATGTAAAAATCAGTGCTTGTAGAAATTTAATTTTATTAAGAGGACGATAGCAATCAACAAATGAATCACATCAACTAAAAGACACAAAAAATGAATAAAATAATAGAGGCAATGAACAAAATAACAAAGGACATGGAAAAATGAATAACATACTCAATAAAATTAACAGAAATTAACAAAATACTCAACAAAATGGACAACAGTTAACGACTGAATCCACAAAATGATCAAATAGGTGAAAAAAATCTACAAAATGATGGACTTGAACAAAAATTGCCAAAAATAATCCCCAAAATGAAGAAAAATGTTCAAAAATTAACCAAATAATAATGCCAATGAACAAAACTGAACAAGAAACTTAACAATGATCAAAAAGATGAACAGCTATTAACAAATAAATCCAAAAGAAAGGTAAAAAAAAATGAACAAAATACTCAAAGAAATGAACAAAACAATCCCCAACCTGAAGAAAAATTAGCAAAAAAAATTGAGCTATTAAGAAACTAAATCATGAAATGAACAAAAACGTACAGAAAATGAAACATAATTACAAATAAACTAAATACTCAATAAAATGAATAAATATGAGCACAACATTTCCTGATGTGAAAAAACAACAACAAAACAAAACAGAATATCAAAAAAGAACAAAATTGTCCAAAAGGTCCACATGTTATTCTCACAACAATCATAATGAACTATCGTAAATTGTGATAAAATACTGGTCTAAATGAACATGTGACTAATACTAAGGGGTCAAACTTCACTATACCCCCTTAAATCTACACCTATGACATGTGTTTTCTAGCTGAGTGTGATGTTTGTGTTTTTTGTTCAGAGGGTCGTGAGTGTGTGAACTGTGGAGCCACGTCGACGCCGCTGTGGAGACGCGACAGCACTGGACACTATCTGTGTAACGCCTGTGGACTGTACCACAAGATGAACGGCCAGAACAGACCACTGATCAAACCCAAACGCAGACTGGTGAGCCTTACACACACGCAGGGATGATGGGTGTGTGTGTGTGGTGGGAGGTGGGGGGGGTCCAAGTTAGGGTGGTTTTGTTGGAGTACTGTTGAGGGTATTTTTGTTCAGATGATGCTAGAAAGTCTGAGTATTTTTTGTCACTTTGCCACTTTTCCAGTTATGAAAGAAAACAAAGACATGGACAACGATCACGATAAATGAACAAATTAATCAACAAAATGAACAAAACAATCTGTAACATGAACAGAAATGTGCAAAAATGAACAAGATGAGAGAAGAATAAACAAAATATGTACAATAAAATGAGCAAAAGCACACAAACCAAGCACTGAAATGAAAGAAAATAACAAAACAAGCAAGAAAGCGAAAAAAAAAAAATCCTGAAAATGATTAGAAATGACCAAATGAACAAAATATGAAACAAAGTATGAAAAAATGAACAAGACAATCTATAACATGAAGAGATTTTTTTAAACAAACAAGGCCATCCTGAAAATGGAGAAAAAAAAAACCTATAGGACAATAAGGTGATTAGAAATTAACAAAATATTAGCAATAAAATCACAAAAGCTTAACGTATGAAGCAATGAAATGGAACAAAAGTAACAAAACAAGCTGCATAATGAACTAAAAATGAATTAAATAATGCTTAAAATCATCAGAAATTAACAACAAATGAACAAAATAAGCAACAAAACGAACAAAAATGAACAAAATAACCCATAACATGAAAATAAATTAAAAAAACAACATAATGATCAAAAAATGGAGAAAAAAAAATAACAACCAAAGTAACAAAGTGAAAAGTAATGAAAAATATACTAGCTATAAAATGAGGAGAAATGAACCAACTCTTAAGTGGAACAAGAAGAACAAAACAAGCAACAAAAAAAAACAAAAATGAAAATTAATAAAATAGTCCATAAAATAATCAGAAATGAACAAAATAAGCAGCCAAATGTAAAGAAATGAAGAAGACAATCTGTAACATGAGCAGAAATTTTAAAAATAAACATGACAATCCTGAAAAATAAGAAAAAAACAACAACAAAAAAGCAACAAATGAATAGCAATCAACAAAATATTTGCAATAAATTGAGCAAAATGAACACACCATGCACTGGAATTGAACACAAGCAACAAAAGCAGTGAATATTAACAAAATTGTCAGGAATATATACAAAATAATTATGTGCAAAATTAACACAAGTGAAAAGCTAATAAAAACAACCCCAAATGAATTAAAACTGACAGAATGAGCAACCTCAAAGCAAAACATTAACAAGAAATGAACAAAAATGGACCAAGAAGCAACAAAATGAGCAAAAATGAATAGATTATTCATGATCAAATGTAAACAGAATTGAACAATAAGTAATAACACATTCCCAACTTAATTAAAAATGAACAAAATCAACAAACATAAGCAAATGTGAACAAGAAATCAAAACAATTTACACATATATATTAAAAAGACACTGAAATGGAAAGAAAAAAATGCAACAAAATAAACAAGAACATGAAGAAAAATGAACAAAACAGCAACAAAATGGAACAAAAACACATACAATTGTGCAAAAAAGGAATAAAACAATCTCAAATTAATAAAATACTACGTAATAAATGGAAAAAAGCAGCAAAGTGGAACAGAAAACCATGAATCTTATTGGCAAGGACAACTTCACATAGTAGCAGTACTGAGGGAGACAACCCCCTCCCAGAAATCTAACCCTATGGGTAGGAGGGTAGTAAATAAAATGACTGTAAAGTGAAGGGAGAAGGGGATGAGCGACAATTCCAGGAAAGTTATATTTTCCCAATCAGTTTCCTGGAATTGTATTGGTGTTTCACCTCTGGCTCGTTCCGCTCAGGCAGCGAGCAGAGTGCCACTATCTGCCGCTTCTCTTATCATTATTACTGCTCCTTCTGATACCACCAGTGATAGCAGGGCCACAAAACCATCCCTCAAAACTAAAATACAGCCTGCTGCTACACACCAGATCATCACATCATCACATCGCTGCTCAATAAGTCCAGGATATGGGGTGAGGGGCTTGAAAAGCAGACAAAATAGTCAAGGAAGTGAGCACAATTCAACAAAATCATGAAGAAAGTGAACACAAGTGATCAAGATAACAATAAAACAAAAAATATATGAGCAAATATATATATATGAGAAAAAATATACCAGATAATCAAGAAAAATGAAGCAACAAAAATGAACAAAATAATCAAGAAAATTTGTAGAGTTGAACAAAATGATCAGAAAAGGGAACAAATATGCCAAAGAAAGCAATAAAATATACAAAACAAGCAAAAACAAGCAACAGATGAGTAAAGATATACCAAATAATAAAAAATAAGTAACAAAATAAAGAAAATGATCAAGAAAATTAAGAAAATAATTAAGAAAATGGATAAAGAAAATAAACAGAATTCTCAAGAAAATGAACAAAAATGACAATGTAAATCAAAACCAACAAAATATTCTTTAAATCAACATAAATTGAAATTAACAAATGAGACAATGTGTGTCCAAAATGCTCTAAAGGACTAAGAGTGTGTAACACGCTTTTAAAAATGACAGACCATCATGACCCTATTCTTAAAACTAGACCAGGGGTCAGCAACATTTACAATGTAAAGAGCCATTTTTAGACGGAAAAATTAAAATACATGTGTCAAGAGCCGCAAAAACACAGGCCTATACTTGAACCCTTTATAGCATGACATATGACATACGTATTAGCTGCGATATGTTAAATATGTACTATTTTTCTTATTTTTGTTATTTGTTTCTTCTTACTATGATGGTGACGTTTCATTTCTTTTCAACAAGTTCATTCATTATTTTAGTCCTTTTTGTGAATTTTTGTTCGTTTCTTTACTATTGTGTTTTTGCTGCAGATTCATTTGTTAAGTTTTTTCTCATGACCATGTTCACTGTTTTGGTTATTTTTGTTAATTTCCATAGTTTGGTTATTTACTTGACTATATTGTTCATGTTGCGGATTATTTTTTTCAAAATGTTCTTTTTCTGTTCACTATAGCTCTTTGTTTTTATCTTGTTCCATCATTTATTGTAATATGTTGTTTTCATTATTGGACATAGTGACTGGAGCCACTTGAGAGGGGCTAAAGAGCCACATGTGGTCCTGGAGCCACAGGTTGCAGACCCCTGTCCTGTACCCCTCATTTGATCTTTTTATTTTATTTTGAATTTGCCATTTAGAGAGATACATACATTTGATAAAATTGAGGAAAACAAGGTGACATTAAATTGTATAGTAATTACAAAGTCGAGGTGAAAAGCAGAGCAAAATGCAATAAGTCACTTAGAATTTTGACTTAAAATGAACAAAATAATCAGGGAAAAGCAGCAACATAAGAAGCAAAATGTTGAAAATACTAAAGAAAATTAATAAAATGGAACAAAATCAGGACAAAAATGAACAAAATAAAGAGAAAAATGATCAAACCAATCAAGAAAATCAATCAAATTAAATGCAGACATGAGAAAAATCATCAAAAATAAACCAAATGAGTGAAATGATCAAGAAGTTGCAAGGAAAGGAACAAAAAAGAACAAAAATTAACCAAATAACCAAGTAAATAAAGCAAATTAAATGCTAAAATATGAAAAATAACCAAAAATAAACCAAACTGTCAAAAAATGCTTTAGAGAATGAAGAAAAACAACAAAACCCCGAACCCTTAAGTGATTTTTCTCTATTGAATTATTTGCTGAATTGGCCCACTTTATTTTAAACATTGTTTTGAAGCACCACAAGACTGAAAATGTCGTATGTTTTTTAATAATTCAGGCATAAAAGTATTCATGTAAAAAATAAACTGAAGTAAACAAGAAGGCAGTAAATGCAGCTTAACTGGTGTCAACATTCATTACTGCTCTGACGGCCGAAATATGTCTTTTAAATTCTCTTAAAATGTCAAAATAAAGCAATATTGTTATACATCTGTGTGTAAACCCTCGGTCATGGAGTCTGATAATTTATGCATCGCCAGAAGTTCAAAGAAAAAGACGAAGACTTTATTTTGAGGAATTTTGGAGAAAACTGCTAATCTGTCGCGGGAACCTGAAAATAAGCCAGACAATAGACCTGAACGTGCTTTATTTCCAACCAGTGTGTCAAATTTCTATTCAAGGAAACATAAGCAATCGTGCGCAAAAAAGAACCTGACGACAAAACAAAAGGTTAAAGCACCGCTCTTTACTTCACTATAAACCATCTGATTCACTCTTTCTTTTCGTCTTGATCACATCTATCGGCCTGTTTCTGTTTCCTCCGCGCGTCTTTAAGACAAACTGGTCGAAATGTGTTGGACGCAGCTCGTGCAAACCTCACATTAGAAACCATCTGTCTGTTCCATGTAAAATATATGAGCATGGAATTCACTAATAGCGTATACGCTCATATATCAGGCTGGGTTTCCGTGCGGCTCGGCCGGGGCTCGCTGCGCTCCTGTGCGTCTTGCGCTCAGTGGCGCAGCCTCCAGTTGTTTCCTGTGCGGATATCTGACCGGTCCAGATAAAGCAGCGGGGCCAGCGCCTGTTTCCTCCCGCGGCCTCCTAACTACTGGCTCACACTTCATTTACGAGTGGTCAAGCGGTTCCTTGCATGACGCAGAGTTCAGCAGGGAGGGAAAAACGGGAACGTTATGGAAGCTGATGCTGAAATGCACAGTGAATGTCAGGAAAACTCTACTTTATAGGGCAAGAAAAAAGGTTATTATTTGATTCAAATATTACTACAAGCGAAGGTAGTAATTTCATTTAATGTACAAAAATAGACAAAAGATAACAAAAGCATGACCCAGGGCAGAGGCCTGCAACCTGCAGCTCCAAAGCCACATGTGGCTCTTTAGCCCCTCCCCAGTTGCTCCGGTGGCTTTGTCCAGCAACATATTATTATAATAACTCTAAAGGAACTAAATTAACACTAAATCAACAACAAAAGAGTAAAATGAATGAAGAAGAAATTCACAAAATTGACAATATGTTCAAGTAAATGACCAAAACAAAAAAAACAGCAAACAAAAATAAGCAAAAATAATGAACATGATTAGGACAAAACTGACCAAAATAATCCACAGCACCAACAAAATAACAAGGAAAGTGAGCAAAAATGGAAAAAAAAATTAAACCAAAATAAGCAAAATCATGACGAAAACATCCCACAAAATGAACAATAATTAACTAAAATAATCACAGAAAAATAACATTTAAAATGAACACAATGAACCAAGACAAAAAAAAAACACCAAATAATCTGCTAGATTAACCCTAATTATCCATTAAATGAACAAGAAATGAAAACAATCAGCAAAGTTAATAAAACTACATTGGTTTTTGACACATACAGTATGTATTGTTACTTTCTGCCAGAAAATGACTCTCTAAATTGTAAAGGTTGTCAGCCCCTGACTTAGGCTAATCAAGTCTGTTTTTTTTAGGACCTTTGTGCATATTAACAGGCTTCTGAAATAAAATTGCCGTGTCCGATGAAATTTAAATACTGTACTCAAAATGAATCATTTACAACATTTTATTTATAAAAAGTATAGGTTACCCCCACACACATACAAGTTTAAATCAGTAAAATGTGATAAGAGGGCCATACTGACAGTAATGCAAAAGTGTGGATAACTTTATTAATTTACCAAGGTCGATCAAATTTTATATGCCGTTGAAGGAACAGTTCCACTGTACAAATGTACTATTCAACAGTTCCTATTTCGAGCAATGCATTTACACCATCCTTCAAGTCATCTGTGGAAAAAGTCATCTTCAAATCAACGTCAGCTATGGAGGAATTCACTGTCACCTACATTATTAAAGAAATTATTCCCTCTGTTGCATTACTTTTGGTACAGCCCTCATTTATTGCCACCTACATTATAATTAAAGAACTGTCCACTTTAAGTTCTAAAACATGATGGTATCTTTCACAGTCTGCTGCCAGAAGAGCAGGCACCTGCTGTGCAAACTGTCAGACGACCACCACCACACTCTGGAGGCGCAACGCAAACGGAGACCCAGTGTGCAACGCCTGCGGCCTCTACTTTAAGCTACATAATGTAAGTAAAGCTGGGTGCGTTAAAAGCTGGTATAGGGTCAAGTAGATGGAAGTAAGCAGGCAGGTTTCACTTGTCACACCCTGGCTCAAAGACTGAGACACAAAGGAGACAGATGAGGTGGTAAGTTTGAAATGGTTTATTTTAGATTGGGACCAAATAAGTAAACCTAAAAACATCAGCTAGTCAGTAATGTATTGCATGTTTGGGTGTGTGTAATGTGTGTATGCCAAAATAAAAGACAGGCTGCAAATGGCCTGCTCTGCCAGGGCGTGCGCTCAGGCTCAGAGAGAGGGAAGCAGGCAGTGACCAGGCGCTTATAGTGCAGCCCACACCAGGCCCAGGTGTGGCTGATGAGACTCCACCTGCAAAATACTGAACAGAGGGACACAGTTTCTGGAGTGGGCGGTGGCATCGTCGTCACCCTCACACCTCCCCAGAAAGAAAGGGACACCAATCAGGAGGACCAACTTCCAGACCAGATAACAGTCCAAAACAATTTGCAAAGAAACCCACTACATTAATCTTATAATTTACTTTTATTTGGTACTCGATTTTGCATGATGTACATACTCACTAGTTTGGACATAACCCTCCATGTCCCAACCAATCTCAACCACTTACCCAGCAACCCCCAGTACCTGGAGAAGCAGTTTAAGAGTATAAGAGGAGAAAGTGGATGGAAACCAGGAAAGCTATACCAAAAAGAATGTAAGATGGGAATATGCCAACAGGACATGCACCACAATTGCAGAGCCTTGAATATGGCAGATATAAAGAACACATTAGAACATAGTGAAACTAGCAAACCCAAGCACAGCCAACAGACCCAACACTGGAAGCCAGTGGTTGTGCAGAACAATCTGCCCTACCCTTCAAATTATCTGGATGGCAACTAAAAAGCAAACTGCCAACTGTCAGTGCACCAGAAATGATTCTTTAACAAAAGAGACCAAACCAAGGAAAACAAAAGTACTGACTCAGCGCAAAACATGGACTCAAGTGTCACGAGCTAACACAGATGGACCACAGTCCAATGAGAAAAACAAACACATTTCACCAGCACAAAAAACAGACACAGAATAAACATCACAGAAGAAGCACAGTCCAAGCTGGTTAATGTGTTCAGAAGAAGATAGACTGAGCCGTAACTTAACTTCAGGTCTAAGACTAGATTTTCCATGTCAGCCTGTAGACCAAGACGATAAAGGTTTTTAGACTGCTGAACTACAGTAGGCAACTTCTCACTGGCTCGACTCCACACAGGAAGCATTGAGAACTTCCTCTACAGACGCAATCAGACTAAACAGAACCAAAACTGATGTACTAGAAACTAATGCTCTTACAGGGACAGTCCAGAATGTTACTGCAACCAGTCCTTCTAACTGCCTAAACCAGAATCTAACTAAACTCCACCCCTAGTCTTCAGGCATTTACTTGTGAGGAGTTTTATGCACTGGATCCCGTATGAACGGTGAAGCAACTGGACAATCAGCAACTCCCCCTGCAGCATCAGATGTGCTCCTGAGACAACCGCTCTACCCACATTCAACACCACACTAACAGAAACCCCAAGCGAATTCCAAAAGGGAAAACACTCAGCAACTTGCAGAGGACAGTGTAGGCAAAACAGAGCTAAGAGCTACTACTTACCTGCACAGCACGACTGAACACGACACACAGAAAGAAACCAGCAGCTCCCACTGCAGTAACTTTAACCCAGAACAGACTACTTACCATACTCATGTCTCCAAAACCAACAGATTGTTCATTCATTCACAAAATACTGCAAAACAAATGGACACAAGCACATATTCACATCACACAGATACAACTAATCACCTGTTTCAGTCACAGAATGTAGTTTCTGGCCACAGGGAAGACACAGCGATGAGAAGCTGTGCAAAAACAACCTAAACTAGACCAAAAAGTTTGACAAGCCCCCACATACTTATCATGGCCCAGCTCAAGACCATAACAAAATAGGCGACAGAAGACGGATAGGTTGCAGAATTAAATTATTTTAATGGTAAATTATTAAGACATGCTTGGGTGCAGGTATATGAGTAGATGTGCTCAACAAAAAGGACAACATGCTGCAATCACCAGCCTGCTACTCTGAGGGAGGAACCAGGAGTATGAAGAGAGTGAGTGGGCGAGAAGATGACACTTATAGGACAGCATGCACAGGGCCCAGGTGCAGCTGATCCATAGCTCCGCCTGCAAAATCTAGGGGAGACAGGGGCAAGGATAACCAGAAAGGAGCAGGGTCATCACACACTGACTGCTGAAGGATAAGAGAAACAGAGAGTAGAAATAGAGGTGAGAGAAAGAGAGAGTGGGGGCTGATTTACTCTCAGACACTGCCGGCTCATTGGCGTTTTCTTTGTTTCTGCTGTATTGTTTCCACGGTAGGCGTAATCCCCTTGAGAGCCACAATGGTGGGACTGTTTTGGAGTCAAACTGACACAAGGCCAATCTCCATAAGAATAGCGTCCATAAGTCTGCAGGCTTGAGGAGATGCTATGGATGCTGTTTTATGGATGAAATTAGTAGAATCCCATAAAAGTCACTAAATTCCCTCAGAAAAAACAGCAATAACTAACTATGTGCATAAGCCAAAGCAGATTTTGAGCCAAAGCCAAATATAGCTTATTCCACTGGGCAGTGGGGTCAGCTGTTTCCCAAAAACCCTGAAAAAGCCACACCTTTGAACTGGTCAACATGTTCCAACAGCCTGAGGCAATTCCACAAGCACTGCCTTTCATCCTGCAGATCAGACTGTACAGTAGCACACAGTCAACTGAAAATAGCCTGATAAATGCATGATTGGATTATTTCAGTGATACTTGCAAAGTAGGGTTTCTGGTTTATTTTTTTCAAATCACTCACTGTGTTGGCATGCAGCATGTTATCCAGGTATTCTGAATTTTATGCAGGTCATGTAAGCAGTATGTTCCATTTGAATATGGTCCACATTAGGTCCAAATGTAGTATTTTCTAATGAAGACACTAGGGATGTGCTGGGTCTTTACAGTGTAGGAGCATCCTTTAAACATGTGCACAGTGCATTCAGTATATACAGCTCAGTCAGGTTTGTTTCCATCAGGAGAAACATGCTTACATTTAAACTTTACAAAAAACTAGACATCAGCTGGTTTTTATGCATAAATTTTAAAATGTCAACGTTTTCAAAATTGGATGAAGGGACAAAGGAGGGGGATGCATTCTAACCAACTCTCACCCCCTGTTGTATGAATACTATCAGTACCTCACAATATCAAAACTTTCTTTCATTTTTTCGTGCAGTTGTTTTTGCATGCAGTTAATACAATGTGGAACAGTTTTTATTAAGATTAGGTATAAAACTGCTTATGGAAAAATGTCAGGACATGGGGTAGACAGAAAAAAGAAACCTTTCACACATGGAGTCCACTACACTGCCCTACGATGGTAAACTAGCAATAACAAGGTGACATTGAATTAAGATGTTAAAAAGGAACAACAAAGGAATAATAAAATGATCAAGTGAATTAACCAAGTCAGAGGCAAAAAGAAGAAAAATGAACAGAAATATAAACATGCACTCATGAAAATGCTTTAAAAAATGAATAAAAACAATAAAAAAACTTTCAAGGAACGTTTCACCATCTTACTTGTGCTGAGTTACTACAGTTTTTGTAGTCACTCACAAAATAAAGCCACAGTATTTGTATAATGGCAAGCACTATTTGGCCTTGACTATAATACAATAAAATACTATGCAAATTGCATGGTTGATTCATAATTTAGTGTTTACATATTATCAAATAGTAACTAAAGTGTAATTATGATTGTATTTCACTAAAGTGACATGTCCTGATGTATGTAATTTAACCATTGTCAACCATTACCTTAGTCAAAATAAGTGTCCCCAGTGTTTGAATAATTCATGCATGGAAGTGAAAGTGCAGAGTGATGCACTTGAATCTCTATCTCATTGAAGTCAAAAGTTTTGTTGCACCACCATAGCCATCACCATTCATGTCCTTTTATGTTTGTGTCTCGTAACTGTCATGCTGTCTGCATGGTGTATTAACTGCATGTGAAAAATGAGACAGGTGTCTATGAAAGTGGAACACCCATGGTATTTGTGTCCAGTCCCGGCCTTGTATTCACATGGTTGAAGCCATCAAGAGTAAAACAATAAAAACAGTGTTTTATTGGTGCAAAGAAGCAAAATGGCACAAGTGGTTCAAGCAACTTTTTCACATTTTTACATTGCAAACAATAAGGAATTTGTACAGCTGCATGTAATTAAAACAATTTGTGGAATATTCAGTTTCAGAATAAATGCAAAAACAGGAATATTTCGTGCATGTAAGGCTGTAAAGCTCAGAGCATTATAAACCAAAAACCTTCTCCTTCTCTTCTCAGGTAAACAGGCCTTTGACCATGAAAAAGGAGGGAATACAGACACGCAACCGGAAAATGTCCAACAAATCCAAAAAGAACAAGCGTGGTACTGATAGCTACGAGGAGTTTTCCAAAATGCATGACAAGAGCTCACCCTTCAGCACTGCATCCCTGGCCGGACACATGTCGATGGGTCACCTGCCACCTTTCAGCCATGCCGGACACATGCTTCCCACACCCACCCCCATTCACCCATCATTTGGGCACCCACACCACTCCAACATGGTGACAGCAATGGGCTGAGACTGAGAAACACTGGAGAAGCAGACATGGGGACTCACAGGACAGTTGTACAATGTTACAGGCATACAATTTGTGTGTCGTCATCATGATTGTGTCTTGATTGATTATGCCAATGATATGATGGAGAACAGATGTAACATGGGAGGAAAGAACTTTGTACTACTAATCTATAGGTACTTATTCTGAAGGAGAAAGACTGCAAAAGAGAAGCTGTTTCCTGTTAGTCCGGCACACATGTACAAACAAATATTTCATTGCACCTCATCATTTTGCTCCAACTGTCTGCACTGACAGCCTGACGGTATGACTGCAGTGTGGTTCAAAATGTGCCGAACAAGTTTATAGCAACTGTGAATAGTGTAAATATGTGAGACTTATTGGACAGACAGACAGACAGACAGAGCAATGCCTTTCACATTATGTGAAATTATGCTGGATTTTTTGCTCACAGACAATTTTAATGGAATTTTCACAAAAAAAAACAAGGAAACAAAAAACTTTATGAGTCTTAATTTGACATTGTTTATTATAAGTATAATTATTGTTATTATTGTTATTCAGATAATTTATTTTCACTGCCTTTTTTCTTTACTTTATCACCCGAATCACCTGAATATGGATACTGTTATCCTAGTTATGAGTATATTTTTAGCTGAAGTGCTTTCTCTGACCTGGTCAACATTTATACTGTCAGAAATAAAAGGAAATTAAGTTCATTACACTATCTGATCCCTCTATTCAGTGTCTATGTATGTATGTATTGGTGTGTGTGTGTGTGTATCAATCAGCGATCAGCAGAGGTGTGTAGTATTCACATACATTTACTCTATTAGATGTACTTGAACAGTTTTTGTAAGAACAATGTACTTCTGAGGGTAGATATTTTGTAGAGTATTTTTTACTTTTATTCAGCTACATTTCTGATGAAAAAACTATACTCAGTTACATTTGGCCATATCTGAGTAGGAGTAAAATGAATAAAAAATAAACCAACAAGAAACAAAATGAGCATAAAGTCAACAAAATGATCAAGTAAATGAACAATGAACCAAAAAATCAGCAGAATTGAACCTGTATTCAACCAAACAGACAACAAAATAAGCAAAAATTAACCAAATGATGAAGTAATTTTGAAACATGAACAAAATAACCAACAAAATTAACCATATAAAGAGAACAAAATGAGCAAAAACGATTAAAATAATCAAATAAACACAAATGATAAAAAATAACTGACAAAATTGAAGAAAACCAACAGAAAATGAGCAAAAATGGTCAAAGTAGTTGACGAAATCAACAACAACAAAAAACTTAAGTGATAAATCCTGCAATAAACAAATCTTGAGTAGTGTCCACCATCATGTATTTTTATATTTGCCAATTCTGGATCAATATGTGAGATTGTAATATTCAACATTATTGCATTGCATTGCTTGATTAGTTTTTTAAAGGCATATTGTCTTATTTACTCTTACTCAAGTACCGATTTTTATGAGTACTGCTTCTACTTGAGTCATTATAAGGTAACAATGCTTTTGCTTGAGTACTGTTTACTCCACCCAACACTGTCCATCTATCTATCTGTCTGTCTGTCTGTCTGTCTATCTATCTATCTATGGGGCATAGGGCTTTTGCAACACACTTATTATCAGGGCAATGAGTCTATGTGTTGCTGTCTCATAACAAATTTCAGTTCAGCGTCACTATATTTGAGTTGTTGAACAGAGGAACCATGTCTCAATAATCACGTTACCTCACTGAGCAGCGGCGATTAGTGCTATTGACATCTGAGCTGCATCTGCTGGTTGGATAATACTCTTATAAAATTGCCCTTCTGGTCCGGAGTGTTACATGATGACTTACAAAGTGTAAAATGACACGATACATTCAATTCTTTAGAGACAAAATGATACAGTGACTTACAAATGTAATATTCAATTCAACTCTATTTGTATAGCGCCAATCATAATCACTGATTATCTCTAGGCGCTTCACAATTTGAGGCAGAGACCTCATGACTATACAGACAGATGATCATTTGCATTCACAACTATGGACAATTTAGAGTAGTCAATTAACATAGTACATGTTTTAATCAAAAATATCATTTTGATTAAAGAGCTTGCACATAATTGTGACTTAAACATTACAGAAACATGTAAATGATTTTGGTAATAACAGTACTGTTAATTTAGGACAGCTGCGGCCAAACCACAGCTGTCCTAAATTGATGAATGGTGGCTTACAGTTTTTCTCAGTCACTTTGGTACATTTCTCAGATCTGAATTGAAATTCTCAAAACTACTTGATCAGTCTTTACACCACTTGTGCACATCAAAAAAGCAGTTTCTCATTTCTTTGAACAAGTTGCAAATGCTTTGGTACATCCATGCAAATGATTATGTACAATTCTGTAGTGTTTCCTACATTATCAATTGCTTATGTCATGTTGATCAAAATGTATTATAATGGGTCCCTGTTGAATAATCTCACCCGTCCACAACATTTAGGCATTAGTTCATCACATAAGTCTTTACATGCAAAATGGTTGAACAAGTTGTCAAGCATATTTCAATAAAATTCCATTAGACTTTTTTTTCTAAATCCGTCCTGAATTGGTAAATTGTTCCCAGGTGAATGTTCACTTTCTCTAACGAAGGGAAATGTGTCAAGCATTAGACCAGTTTTCTGAAATAGCTCAAAGGTGATTCTCATGAACTATCAACTGGCAAGAATATATATAGCTGGAGCACAACACCAAGGTACAGTGTCTGACAATGGAAGGACAAGGATATGAATGGGGTCAACAGCCAGAGAGCAGAAGAAGAAGAGGAAGAGGAGTGAGGCTGTGTGGTGCAGTTGTGGGGCAAAACAGAGGAAGAGGTAGAAGAGGCTGAGGACGTATGCGAATTCCTGATGAAACAAGAGCTAACGTTACAGACCAAGTTCTCAATCATGGGCTTTCAATAGCTGAGGCTGTCTGTTCCTTTCTGAATTGCAATGGCATGGTCTGTCAACAAATTACAGAACAAAGAGTAAAAGCATAAATGTGAATCTTGTCCAGTCTCTTGCAATCAATCAACATACTCTAAGCTTAACTTACAATTTATAATAATTGTCATCAAAACTTTAGCCATAGTTTACATCAGAACATCCCTCCAGAGTACACTGTTATATCGACAACATGACTAAGCAATTTGACTGTCTTATCCATATATAATGACACAAGGACTTGTCATTCTGATGGCACTGATATGTTCATTGACACAGATATTTACTTTTGAGAGATGAACTAAGGATTTTGAGCAACAGACTGGCTTTTGCAGGTAATCCATAGTGTTTTGCTATTTGTACAAATTGTTTTGAAAAATGCCCTCACTGTTTTGTAAATGTGGATGAATCGAGAAATGTACCAAAGCAACTGAGAAAAATGTACTACATTTGTTAAACAATATATTCAAATCATGCATTCTCATGCTCCTTTTCAGATGTAATTGACATCATCATAACTCAAACTGAATGATGAATTCCGACAGAATACCTCAGATTTAGCCCTTTATTACAGAGTGACACGCTGTCAAAATTATTTGCCCCTATAAAAATGTTAATTTTTCCCCCCTCTATTGCTATTTAAAAGAGTGTCAGATTTTTAACAAAGTTTTATTTTAGAAAAACAAAAAAGACCAGGGTCAATATAATTAAGGCCCAGAACTGATCTTTCTTATTCAGGCATAGCACAAATCACCACTCTTCCACTGAGTAATGGTCTAAGTATATGAAATTAAGTTAAAACTGAATATTTGTCTATTTATTTCAGAAAGGATTTGAGACATGACTTGTAAAAGCATCATGGCAAAAACTAGAATGGCGCTGAGCAGAGCGCATACCTCCACCAAGACCCGTAGTGTACAGTGCAGCTTAGCCCCCCCACTCCGCATTATTTTACCTGTATTATGCAGGTGGTTATAAGCAAAATGTTGAATATAACAAACTAAAGCCAATGAAAACATAAACTCTTTAGCTATGGCTCAATAGGTAGAGGAGGTTGTTCATAAACTGGAAGGTTGGTGGTTCAATCCTCGGCTCCTCATGTCTACAGGCCAAAGTCTCCAAAGCCTCAAATTGCTCCTAGTGAGTGTCACTGGTGTGTGGATGTGTGTTTGTGTGCCAGACAGATAAATGGAAAGCAGTGTAAAGTGTGTTGAGTGTTGTAGAGGAGAGGACCATTGAACATTTACCCAAAGCAGACACTAATGTTCCCAACTTAGTGAATGCACATGCAAATATACACAAAAGAAATCTGTTCTTGCTTTATGCAGGAGGAGTGTGGAGACATGAGGCCTGAGTTTGAGAACGATTGGACAGAAAAGGAGGTTTGTGGTGATAGATCTAACTTCTGTGCCTACTTGAATTACAACAAAGCTCCAATTAATTCACAAAGACTTTAAAAAGCTGAATATATGTAATTAATCTCAGGGAACATCACAGTTTCTTTGAAGTAAAATTATCAGTCGGCAAAAGCAATGCAAACCTTTTATAGTTTTTTCTCAACCACTTTGCCACATTCTCAAATGATAATGAAAATTTTCAAAACACTGGTGTAAACCTGTTCTCAGTAGATTTTAATTCCTCATCAAACGTTTTCACATATCTGTGCAAATGACTATGCTTGGATATCTACAACTTGCAGATTTATGTTGCTTCACCGCTGATGTTTTGTTCTTTCCAAACGTGTATGAATTCTCTCTCTAAGGCACTAAATGCAGTAGTAGTTCAGTTGGGTGTCACAATAAATATCACAGTTCTATAGATTGCTTTTATACAGATTTTTTATATAAATTGCCAGCAGATGAAACTTGAACTTTGTTAATGAATGGGAAGTTTATCATAACCCACATCTGCCAATTACACATTCTGGCATGTTAGCTTTTACTGTAAGTCAACCTTTAATTGTAGTGTAAGACAGTCACATTATATGAATAAAATAGTCATTTCAATGGAAATGTGAGAGCGCTGTGTAATCTAAAACCTGCTGAAATCTCCATATGAATAGCATTCAGTTTGATACACAACACCATCAGGTAAAGAAACAAAACAATATCACTAGATGATTTGTGGTGTTAACACATATCACATAATCTGTTTTGACACATGAACCTAAAGAATGACCTGTGAAGATGTTACTTTACACTGTTTCAAAAAACAGCAGGCAATTTGAGGGCGAAAAAAAAGAAAACTCAACTAAATTTCATAATTTAAAGTACCGTAAATGTTTTGATGATAAAACAAAATCCCTGTAAACTAGAGGGAACTCAGAGAGCACATGCCTCCACCAGGGGAGTTCGTTCATCTAGCAGGCTCTTTGTACTATACAGGAAATTTCTCAAAACTGTTGACACAGGGAAAAGATGTGACACAGCTGTATTCATGTTTATTTATGAAAACAGTTTTCTGTAATGGCAGAATGGATGTCCAATCTGGATCAGCCATAGGCAAAAAATTATCATCCAACTGTTCGACCGTGAAAACCTATATATAGCATTTGGAATTGTGAGTTGATTTTTAATCAATGTTGATTCCTGATCTCATATTCGTCAGGATATAACTCTTTATCTTTTACAGATACACGGATCAGATTGAAGCATACTGACTCTACATGACCTCAGCAACACATTGGTGGCTGTCACGTTTCTACCGCGCTCCATTACTGTGCCGTACGTAGCTCCATAAAATTGTCGGCATCCAAATACTGTATGTGTTTTCATCTATCCAAATACACTCCTGGTCAAAATTTTAAGACCTGTTGAAAAATTGCAAGAATGTACATTTTGCATTGTTAGATCTTAACAAGGTTCTAAGTACTCCTTCAAAATGCAAAAAGAAGAAATGGGAGTGAGACAAGAAAAAAATTGTTTCGACATGATTGATGCTAGTGTTTCCAGGAGGCTAGTGGGAATGTTGCTCCAAGTGGTGAAGATGGCTTCACGGAGGGCATCCACT